>JANBPT010000728.1:0-24650 GCA_027575765.1 Tieghemiomyces parasiticus
ATGCAGACCAAATAGTAAATTGCACCAATACCGTGCGCAAGTTTAGAAGGTTCGCACGCTAGAAAGGCGAGCGAAGGGGCCGGGGAGGCGAGGCCGGCAGCTACGGCGACTGGTCTATCGGCGGATGCCAAGCGAGGATCTGGTTGGAAAAGTGCGGCCGACTCCTATTGGCAGGTGGGGGGCCCAGGTAGGCCGGCGGCAGAGGACATATGTGAAACCGGAGGAGCTCGCCACCGTTGAAACTTGGGGCATGTAAGGGGCCTGGGGATTCGGCAGAGGGAGGGATGAAACCCAAGGGCCAGGAAAGCGGGGCTGCCGAGAGGCAAGGGCAAGGGGCGGCGAGGACGCGCAGAGTCAGAGAGCAGGGCGGTGCGCCGTATAGCACGTGCGGCAGGTGCCAGATGCACGTTGCGGCTAGGGGTAGTTCGCGAAATATCGGGATGAGGCTTTAGAGGATGATTTGTGCTTAGCTATTCGAGTGTACTACACGGGTGGGGTGGGGCGTGGCCTGAGGGAGCGCAGCAATATGGATAGCAGAGAGGGAAGCAAGCGTTCGATGCGTGTAAAGGTGGCTACAGGCGACAAGAGACCGGGGGAGGCAGCGGTGACTAGATGACGACGCTACAAGTGCTTTTCGTAATAATTACGGGCGACCCGGCGGTCTTGGCTGAAGATACTCGGCATAGCCGGTCGGCTGTTTATAGTAGGAGCCGAGAACGGAGCGGCGTTGGCGCTAATCAACCCCCCCCCGTTTCCCTTTAAATTAAGAAATAGGGCAATGGCCCACCCAACGCCAATCCCAACCCACCCGCCCCACGTCGTACTGGGCGAAACAGAGTTCGACCCGGGACGCACGTGGGCTAGAGGGCACCTTTGAGTGGTCTACCTCTGCCAGTAATTCGAGGGGCCTAGAGTGCACATTGGGCAAGGCTAGCTATGAGAGGAGGACGGTATGGCGGGTTTTGTTGGGCCAGCCAAAAAGCCAAACGCGGTAGGTCCCCCACTATCTCTGCCCCTTCCTCCCCACATACCGAACCCTCCCCCACCTTCTCCGTTTAACCCGGGGTTCGATATAGCGACAAGATACGAGGGAAAATGGCCTTGTGGCGTTTCATCTTCCCGTCACCTGAGAAGGCGGTCTGGAGTTGCCCCCTTCATTACACCAAGTCCTAAGGCGAACACTTCTACTACCGGTAACAAGCCACGATAGTGAAAATAGCCACTAATGCTAGTAACAAGGCTACTAATAGTACAGCGAGGGTTTGGCCGTGATACGTAGGATTCCGAGAGCTACAGTCTTCTAAGCGCCTTGCTTATATCAGAGCCGCCACAGTTCACTTGTGTTTACACCGCCCTCTGAATATAGTACCACGTGGCTGAGAAGTAATATGCGCCCTCCTGACCCGACCCCGACGACAACACAGGAGGGAGATGGTGGTCTTAGTGGCGTTAAAATAGCTGAACCTTCAGTCAAATCCCAATTCATTCTCCCCCCCTCTACGCCAGGATGCCAGGTCTGACGGTGTGGTAGGGGAGAAAGCTCAACCTTGGCTATTTCCACCCCACCTCGGTCTTCCGATCCCTATCGCGAGACACGAGTGGAAAAGGACAAGCTATCGATGGCGGCTCGAATAATAACATGTGTTGTATTCTCGACCTTGTCTGTGTCATCCGATGGCACGGCCCTATCGCTAAGAATCAATGAGGGGAGCGTAGTCACGTCATGACGGTCAAAAGGGAATACGCAGTCTGTCCGACCACTGTGTTTGGTGGACCCCCCCCCAATGTCCACTAGGTGTTTCAAACGGGCATAGTCCTCGACGCCGTTCCCTCGGCAACGGACCCTTATCATCCACCATTCGCCCTCACATCATCTAAACCATTAGGGCAAGGTGACCGCCCATCAATGATGACGATGGAGCCAGAGACGGAGAACCGTGTACTCGTTGTCCCGACTGAGATTGCTGTAAGAATACCCGCCCATATCAGTTAAAACTACATTCTGAACACAAGCACTCGGCCGGGAATGGGTCGATGGGATCGTGTGATCGCTAGTGGCACTCGATTCCGGTAGCTGGATACGTATGTCAGACAATCACTCTCATTACCTGTGGCAATTACCGTACGGATCCTGTGATGTCAGTGGAACGTTGGACGAAGCCACTTCTGAGCCTTTCACTGTTTTGTCACCGATTGTTTTGCAGTATCTATGCAATACGACAGGGTCCACCGCACAAGGTCACACGACCAAAAGTCGATATATCGCGCAGCTTAGTGAGGTCATAGCGAAGTGTAAACCATACTTTGATGATATCGTCAAATGACATTATATGTCTATAACAGTGAATAAGGGACTGCGTTTAAATATTAAAGTATTCATTAACTATTGGCAACTGGCGAGGTATCCTGTCAAGTACTCATCAATCCCAAACGAGCAGGGGAATCTGAAATTTAGGAATACTAGGGTATGATAGAGGCGTAGTACCCAATGATGGTAGTTGGGTCCAACTACAGGCAAAATAATCAGTAGCCGTCTTGAGTTAAAGGTTGCTCCACTTTTTAAGTGCGGTCGCACCACTTGTTTCACGCACCTGGCCGGAAAGTCTACCGAGTTACACTCAGTTTCCACCCACACACAAACACCCACCTACAGGCCTTCCATTACAGGGCACCGTTTAAATTATGAGTTTTTATTTATTTTTTCCATAATATTAATTACCCCACACTACACAGGCGGTAGTCATTATAGTCTACATCCATACTCTCGTTAGCATTGTGCCCCAGCATATAGTACTTTAAATCGACGTAGGTTTCGCCACTGCTGTAGCTTCCAGTGCGCTCACGTCGGTTGGCCGAGGCATCGTTAATATCCACGATGGATTTCGGAAGGTCAATGACCTTGGCCGATGGCGCCGGCATCCAGAGGGAATTGAGATCGTCGGCATACGTAAGGTACGGTTGCTCACGGTCCAATTCGGAATAATCTAGGCCCTGGTCCATGACCATGGGGGTCTGGAGCACGGCCGGGAGGTGGCAAAAATACATGGGGACAGTGGTCCCATCACTAAGTTTCATCCGTGGAGCGGACTGCTCCTGCGACCGGCGGACAGCGCGGACCATTTCGGCGACCTGGCGGTTGACCGTGACGATGCGGATGGGGAAGGTCGCCCGAACACACTTGAGGGATTTGCGCTTAAACAGGCCGTTGGGGACTTTCAGATCGACGGTTAGCCGGTACTGGAAACTCAAATGGGCGGCCGACAGCGGGCGCAGGTGGGTCGGCAGCTTAATCTTGGCCAGACAGCGGTAGGGTCGGTCGGTCACCGCGGCCGAGGACGCAAAGGCGTTGAGGGTCTCCCCGTCGATCGAGGCCGCAGGATGGCTGAGGTCGAGTGATGGGTTGCGTTTCGCCAGGAGGTGGTTGGCGGCGTTGGAGATGGCGCGGCGGCGAGCCTTCATCGGACTGGTGGCCACCACGGGCTTGGGCAAATCCAAGGGTTCCGGGTAGTCCATGCCTAAGTTAGTACGGTAGGCCCACACAGCCTGGTGACTGGGGGCGCCAGCATGCGCTCGGCCATCGAGGTGGCACTCGGTGATTTCTTCGAGGGTACATACAGCGTGCATGACACGAACCGATCCGGACTTGTGGCTCACCTCGAGCTCAACTCGGACCTCCTCCCCGACTCGATACTCGCGCTGGTTGAAGCAGGCCCTGACGGTGTAGGACGACTCACGGCCGTCGATATCCACCATGGACTCCTGGGCAAAGAGAGTCTCAGACGTAGCAGTGGCCCTAACGCGACCGTCGAGCGCGGTGGTAGGCCACAGGACGGGCTCGTAGAGGATCGGGGCTGCTACGGAATAGAGTTTTTCGTCTCCGAATTCGACCAGCGCCTGGAAGTAATAGTGTATGGTGAAATCCGGGCAGGTAGTATCGGCTGACTCGATGCGACACGTGGAGCCCGGGTAGTTCATGGCCGGAAGTTGGCAGCTAAACGGGAAACAGTGCGTACCCGGCATGATGACCTGCTCGTTACCGCTCATTTTGTCAGTCCACACGACCAGCTCCTGTTCGTAGTAGACCTTGTCAAGACAGCGGGGAGAGCCGGCACTGATCGTCAGGGATACCTTTTCATGGCCGGCGAAGCACAGGATGATGCGGGATGGTGATATAGGGACACTGGTCTTAAACTTGACGACGCCTACGGGGTTGGATTAGTGTATAGAACAATTGATGACAGGTCGGGGCATCGCGTTAGTGGTGGGCTCTATTAACAGGGAGTAGTTATGCCGCTGGCAATTATTTCGCTGGGCCACAGGTACGACGGGCTCTCGTAACTTGACTTACCGGTGATGACTTCGTTACTGTGGTACACATAGTCAGGGCTGTACGCTAAAGAAACTTCGACTGACTGTGCTTGAGACATGGCAGTACTAGGGTGGGATTGACTTATGTGGGGGGATGATGGTATGTCTTAAGGTGGAGGCCGGAAGATGGAGTGGTAATGAATATGCTGCTGACCTTGCCGCCAGATATGTATGATTGAAGGCAAGGTGGGAGCAGCACTAATGCGGAGAGAGGGGATGGGCAATCCGTGTGTCAAGGGAGCGGGTCGAATGCAGGTGCAGGTGCTGTATAGGCGCCAGAAAAGTATAAATGTAGTCTGTGATGGACCAAATGACGGTGGGACCAGTGGTGTTGTTACAAGTGCGGGTGCAGGCTTTGTGGCATGGATGAATGGGATTGAACCGAGTCGAACGACTGTTGCCGGAAAAAAGATTGTGGCGGGGTTGTTATGTGGGCACCGGTGTGAGTTCACAGCCGGGGGGCGGGCGTCACTCGGCGACTTTATATACTTGGCCGCCACCTGGGGTCCAGGCCGGCGGTAGCTAAACAGGGGAGAGGGGAGTGGCTGGGCGTGGACTGTATGACGCGTAAAAACTAGGGTTGCTACAGTGGAGACACACATACACATCAAAAAGCAAGGGCGAACCACAACGAAACGCCCGATGGCAGGGTGGCAAAGGAAGGAGGAAGAGGGGATATAGGGGACCAAACGGGACACTGAACAAAGAATCTGTGACACGGGTCACCGAATGGGCATACGGACTGTTGCAGCCATAACACAGGGGCGTGGGCCGATACACTGCCGTTGGCGGAACGTGTATTTGTGGGTACCGAGGCCAGTAGGCCCAAGGTCTTAACGGCCCGTCGCCATTCAATCCTCCCAATGGCTTCACAAAGCAACGCCCTACGCAAGCCACGCTCCGTGGCTGCCGCCAGGCCCTACCATTACCGTGCAAACATGAAAGAGGGGGGGGCTGATGGGAATAACACCGGGAAAGGGGAACAGCTGGCAACAAAGACCTCCAAGGGTCACGGGCAAGTCAAAGGTCCAATAATAGAAGGAGAGTCGCTTCACCTTATCCCAAGTCGCCTGCACGCACAACCATCACGCTCTACAAAGCAGGGTGGCACCGGGTCGGTCCATAACAAAGAGTTGAGGCATCAGGTCCTTTGAATATCGGGCTACGATCCGATCATCATCTCTCCCTCATCCCGCCTCTCCTCCATACTCACGCTATAAGATATACATTTGTGGAGTTGGAGGCGGGGGTGATGGCGTTCCACAATACAAACAGTAACCATGGCACACTAGGTCTAAATGGGGCAATTCGTTGTGCCACGCGATGTCTGTGGGGGGGGTCATTTCGTCTGCAGCAGTGCCTTAAACACAGGCCTCAAGTCCCATGCTAAAAATACACAGCAACTGGAGGTCTTGGCAAAGGAAATGAAGCAACTAACTACTGTCCAACCGCCGCGTTCCATTCGTCTTTGACTCCCCGTGCCAAAGGCGCCCGAACCATAACCAACGTTCATCGGGTCACCCCTCGGCTGCATGGGGGTGGCGGAAAGAAGTGGGGAGGTTGGCGAACATAGGTCGGAGGTCCCACGCCAGATCATGACAAAGGTTTGACTCGGGTCCCTTCTCTCCTTCTTCTCCGGTCTGCCGAAGTACTATGGCCCGACCACCGCGGCATCTCATCCACTAGCACCATCCCTCCATAGTTACGAGCTGCGGCCTGCCTTCTCCAGCCACACATCGAGCACCATGGATGGATGTCGGAGGAACCAAGGACGACCGAAATCTCTGGCTTGTTACAGACGGGGCTAGGAGACCAATTTGTTGACAAGGGTACGGGCTGGAGTGAACGCCAAGACACGGGGGCGCGTGATTGTCGTCATCGTGGCTGCTGTGTCCACAGCAACGTGGTGAGCTGACAGCGGGAATATACGGTTGGTGAATGAGAGTCCATCCTCGTTCTTGCCACCTGCCCCCCGCCCTGCCTCACTCCTTTGCCGTTGCTTGACTGATGCATCAGGATTTATGGTCTTTTTTTATTTTATTTTTGATACTCACAAGGATACACGACGACGACTTGGAAATGGCGCGTCGCCAGCCAATCATTCATTAGCCAATAGTGCCACCGGCGCCCGGCCAAAAACAGGGGGTGGTTATTCGATCGACTGACACCTTCCATTGCGCGCAACTTGCCCGTCGGGCAGGCGCTAGGAGTAGGCATGGCCCATTCAATGGCCAAAAGGGGTGTGAGTGGGACACACTAACTCACCGTGTCAAAACAGGACAAGAAAAGAAGACTAAAACCCAGTCTGGGATGGCCAGGATGCGGCAATATAGGATTGAATGGAAGGTGAGGAGAGGGGAGGGGATTGAGCCGTAACAATTCGCCCAGCAGCTAGGCCCTAAAAAAATGTACACCCACTTTCACTTCCGCTACCGCCCCCCCTGGCCCACCCGCCACGTCGTACGCGCGACATGAGCAGGAGAGAGCAACAGGCTAGGAGGTTCCATACAGTCGAGCATGGCACATGGGGGGGGGGCGGACGAGTGATACCAGCTCGGTGTGTTAGAGCTCAGGACGCGACGGATAGTTCAACCCTTGTATGTAGCTTTGTAAACGACCAGGGGGAGGGTTGTCAGCACTTTGGAGTTCAATTGCTCAGGTCGGCCATTAAACTGTCACCCGTGGCAGACGTCCTTGCGATGATCGGCGACCCATGGGTGGCTTTGACCAGGTACATGAATCTCTGTGATCAGCCTTTTTTTACAAAAAAATAATAATTATATTGTAACTGGGCACTGCGGTTGCAAATCGTATCAAACTCACCATGCAGTGATGGGCCTGAACCAACCCGAGATCACGATTGGCCGGTGACGCGCCGACCTAGTGTTTCGAAAAGATCATGGATCGTGATCGACCTGGAGTTGTTTATCCGCCTTCATACACCATCCCCAGAACAGTTCCCATAAGCAGAGTAGGTCCAGGGCTAATGGATCCTGGTATGCTGGCATTCATTGGACAGTAAACTCTGCCCATCGGCAGACCATAGACTGAAGAGCTCGGTCATGTAGTACACTGTCTAGTCTAACAATGAAGCCTATATCCCGACAGTTTATACGCTGATCTGCCGGATCAGTTACACTTTACTAAGGCCGTAGTCGGCAATGGAATAAGGCTAGGCGGCGTTTATGTTTCACTGGCACTGCCCCTTAACCTATTTACCGTTGACCTTCCGACTTTTTCCCCCGACGACGTCGGCTAGCAAATGCTCACGTTGACTCTGCTCAACAAGGGTCTCAAGGGCCGAGGGATACGGAGCTGAATCAATGACATGACCTGCTCGGTGATGCAGCTTAGTCCCTCAATTGCCAAGCTTCCGACAAATTGTCATTTGTCTACTATAAAACCAGCAGCTGCCGGCCATCACTTTTCTTGTCATTCCTTGTCGGAGCCGTAGATGGCAGACTAACCAGCGGTGTCAGCACCACTTGACAGCTGTACCGCGCCGGTTAGAACGCCCTAATTTCTGTGGTTGGTTCTCCATATATTCCGGTATTTGAGCCACCATCCCGACCTGGCTTAGCGTCCAACAGAGTCAGAATCGAATATGCTGGATTGGGCCTTACATCCCTCCAGACGTACTAGGCAAGGCCACTACTGCAACCGAGGCGCTTTGCCTTACTAACTTCCTTCATTGGCGCACGGAGTGATGAGCCACACATCGCTCGCCCCCACCCACCAATACATCTACAGTATTGGCACCTTTCCTTGACACACCCACTCCTAGCGAGCATCCCGAGCCTAGTAGACCCTGCATTTCACCCACACGTCGGGCCCGTTTTCACATCAGACGACCGACATCAACCACCCATATCATGCACGAGTATGCCTGGGCAGATAAGGTCGTGCTAGGACCAGGGTTGAACCCTGATCCCACACACTTATAATCGAACAGTATAAGTAGCTCCTGAATTAACACTCAGAGTACCGCAAGGGTTGCAAAAACGAGGATATTTATGATCAGGGTCATATCCATCCCCAGTCATTAGGGTACAAGGCAAGACTAGTCTACCGGCCATACCATTGGGATATGCCAGGCTCCCTAGCCTCCATGCTGTCCCTTTATTAACCCTGAACGAGATGATGTACCTTTATGCTAGGGAATACTATTTTAACATCGTACCCTGGTATGTAGGCTTCCCCCTCTCTCTTTTTCCCCCGTCGGTTCCCCAGGTCATTTGATCAGTTACCCTACCGGTTTTGCCGGGGCCTATTTGATAGTAAAACCGTAGGCGGGCTCAGGTCACACTCCTGACCAGATCCGGACCGCTGCAGTATCTATTTTCCAGCATATCATCCTGCTCCCCAGATCGCATGACCTCCCCTTTTTCATTAATTAATGTGCTGTTGCAACTGCTTTATGGATATTTTTTCCAAATGGAAGCTGTCAACGGTGGTGGTCGGACAAAGGACCTATCTGATTTCATTAGCACGGCGCCAAGGGTGATACGTTTCCCCCTTCAGGCACCTGGGCTGGGTTCCGTTGCACAAACCCTCCGTCGCAGCCGAAGCCCTGCCTTGCAGACCCTGGGCACATCACATTAGGTGGTCAATGTGGTGACCTGGTAGCCATAGTTTACATTGTCACACCTGGTTATCACACTCGATAAACCCTGTAGCATTGCACGCGAATGTGGAAATCACTACGCGTCATTCAAAAGCGTATTGGTAACCCTTTACTAGGGTCGACTCCTTGGCGTCACATAGACGGCCGGAAGCAATGGACAAGGGTCTAGGCTCCTTGAACCGAGGTCTACCAATTGATGTATGGTGAATGGTTATCGTTATCTACCACTACCCTAGTCCATAGTGCGAGTTTGCCAAGCGTGGATTGCTATGCGGGCAAAGGCTTGCGAAGCATAACCCTGAAGGGTATTCAATGTGCTTAGGGAGACAGAGAAACACTGATATATCCCACACCCGGCCCCTTTCCATGAAAAGGGATGCAAGTGCATTGGCGCTTTTTTAAAAAAAAAAAATGAAGCCTGGCACACTGTCACCGTTCGGATTAGTAGTAATGATTCGGGAGGAGCAGTATATTAATCAGTCTCCCACTGCACCTCTCACTGAAGCCACTTCGAACGGGACAGGCTACGCGCCTGCAATGTGAGCAACTGAAATCTCTCTCCCAAAGGGTAGTCCCAGTCGGGGGGCAGTAGTTAGTGTTGACCCTGTTATTGACAGTCCACCACACTAACACTTTCATTCAGCGCTAGCCTTTAATGGTTCTGCGTAGATATCTACCCAGGGTCGTGTATGTTTTTTTTTGGCCTCTCGAACGTCCCAACCGCGTCATTCATCCTTTTCTGCACCAACATAGTTAGCCGGGCGAATAAATGGCCGAAACATGAACTTAGGAGTGGATCGCAAGGCCCGCCCTGCACTGACCTAAATCACCAGGGTAAGCTGACCAGCGACACCCCTCACCGTACGTCGGGTTGGCCGAGAGGACTGTTATCCTTGACCCACAAGGCCTACAAGCCAGGGCAGGATGTGCACTTCGAACCCAATTAAATCGGTATTTTATGACCCATTCTTAAAAGGGAGAACATCCCCCTCCTAAATTTTAGACATTAAAGCACTTTGCCATTGTAGGGCTCTAAATAAAATCCACTCCCAAACCGAACTGCCAACCCTTACGGGGCTGGTCCCAGGCAGAAATCGTCACCGGTAGGCACATATTCAACTCGAGGCGGACCATACCGTGGAAGAAGACCAGACCGCAGCCCACGGAACTCGCTGGACGGGACACCGATTGAGTAAAGGTCTGCAGTGGGGAGGTGCCTAGACACGGAGAGAGAGGGGGGAAGCGTGGATGCAATGGGGGGGGGTTACCTTTGTTAGAAATTTGCTGCCAGGCTGACTAGAATCGGTGTACCTATATGCCAGGATAGCCCAAGAATAGACGAGATGTTGTCGTAATTGCTTGGCGCCGCAAGTGTCACCTACCTTTCGCGAGGGTGCTAAGTCCGCCAGCGTTGGCCCAGAGATGGCCCTTGAGAGACGAGACTCCAATAACAGGCAGCGGTGTGAACAGACTAAGCCCAGTAGCCCAGTACAAATCACCACCGAGGGCATCACGGTGATCACGAGGACCGACGCCAAACGGCCGGAATCCACGGAGGGAGGTGGGCCCGCCGAGCAGGAAGCGATCGGGGAAGCGGGTCGCACTAGTAGTCGTAGCGGCGGCTGAATCGTCGAACGGCTGAATCAGGCCGGCGCGCAGCGACGTGGTGAGGTGGAACCCGGCGGCCAGCGGGACGCACTGCTGGAACTGACCCTCGGCTTTAGCGAAGCGTACATCGCCACCCAATCCGGCCAGCCCGGCCAGCTCGTGGTTAAGACGCCAGAGGTAACCCCGCGTGGGGAGCATGGGGTTGTCGCGCTGGTCATTGTACAGATTGAAGTAGACCGAGGACTTGACGTCGTGGCCACCTTCCTGGCGGATGGAAGGCGAGGCCTGGGCACCCAGGTCGGTCATCTGACGCCATAAGGCAGTGTAGCCCACTTCGGAGAGGAAGCGCGGGGTGTTGGACTGTTTGAGGTGGAAGTACGTGAGACGGTAGCGACATTAGGGAAGGTGTGGGACGAAGGATGGGAAGGGGTGGAGTACGGTGTTCAGTCACCAGACTCCGTCCATTATGCCTGGGTAAACGATAAAATGTTCTTACTTTGAAACGCAGGTTTAGACCGCGGAACAGCTGGTCGTGCGAGCTAGTGGTCTGGAACGTCTGGTACTGCTGAAAAACGGACAGGTCAACCACCTTGTTGGGGTTGGCGCTGATTGGAGTGGTGAAGGTGATCTAGCGTCGCGTGATACCGGGGAATTGTAATAGGCAGTTACGTGATATGGTCAGCTATTTTCGCAAAGGAGATCAGTAGCAGGTGTAAATGAGCCGCATTCGGAAATCTACAGGATACGACCACCTCACGCTCATATTACCATGGCCACCATGGCTCGGTCACCATTACTTACATCGTTGGAGGCACGAGTACGGGTACCAACCGACCCGCTAATAGACACGCGCTCGCCGCCGCCCAGGACGTTACGAAATGTGGCCGAGGTATGGGCATTACCCTCGCTGTTTCCAAACTCCGTACCGGTACGAGCCCAGAACCGACCCTTCTCCTTACCACGGATAACCACATCGAGGCTACCCTCGGGGGCCAGCGGGTCGCGCGAGGTGTCCATGGTGACCTGGAACCCTTCCATGACTTCCAGCTGCTCGAGTCGGCAGCAGGCCTGGTGGACAGCCTGGGTAACCTCGCCAAACGTGCGAGCTGCCAGCGCCGGCTGGATCGCCGCCTCGATCAGCGAGGTCCGCGTCTGCTTCGCACCTTCGACCTGCACCTGGTGAACGTGCGCGGGGACTTCGAGCATGGCTGGAGGTGAGGGTTTGGTCGATTGGATAGGTTCTTTGTAGGATTGAGAGGCGTTAATGAGAGGCTTGAAATTAAGGGCAATGTCGACTGACCACGTAGAGAATGGGGGGGGGCATTGGAACTCTAAGCAATACCGATTCAGGTACTCCTCGATGCGCCAGCGTCATACCTATCCCCTGGCTGTGTCTTCCCGGGTTGAGCTTCGTAGCTGTCCCCCATTCCATTACCCGACCGCCCCTCCCCTCCCCCAAACCAGTGGAGTGAAACTGCCCTTCCCAGAGGAACACTAAGACTTTGAAGTTGAGCTGGGCTAATTAGTCACGTGTGCACCTACAAGGGGCTACAACCTCACATTCCACCCCCTCTGCTAAAGTTTCCTACCAGTGGGTAAGCACTAGAGGTTGAGTACTGCTGGCTGCTCCTGTTGTGTGTGTTGTAAACGTTTACCGTCATCCGCAAGCCACCTGGGTTCCACACGGCCAAGGTGCATAATAAACCTACCAAACCTACAGAGGACGCCGTCCCTAGTCAGGCCGACCGACGAGTACTCCTGGATAGCAGGTTTCCAAAGAGAATTCAACCGATGATACGTCGAGGTCTCGTTGACATGCGGCATCGAAGGCCCGGTTTGAGATACTTAACCAACTGCATTGAGGTGGCCCAAATGGACCAGCGGTTAATCAACCAACGAGTAAATTGTGACCAAAGACAATGGATGTGCAGGCGGGAGGTGACAAGGGGGGGGGGAATGCTCATCGCCGGTGCAGAGCTTACTCGGCAATAGTTAGGATGGATGTGGCGCATCTATTTCCTTTGTAATAGGGCATTTGTTTTCTCTGTTAGGTCATCATCTTACTGGAATCATAATACAATCATTACATGGGAGAAGACCGTGTTAATTTACTCAGAAATGAAGAGGATATAAAATAAATAAATACAGGCAGCGTTGTCAAGCCAAACAAGGGCTACGATATCAAATGCCGGCCGGCCACTGAGACGGGAATGACCAGGGATCGACTGTCGCTTGACTCATTGCGACGGTGGCTGGACATGAGTGCCGCGGAGGTGGCTGCGGTGAGGGAGTCGAAACTAGGGACGGGAAGAGTGGAGGCCGAGAGGTAGTGGGGCTTATCAGGCAAGCGATGGCAATCGGTGACCGACGAGCTTGGGCCGCGGTGGCCGGTATCGCTGCCGATGGTCTGGAAACCGTCGCGTACCAGAGTGGCATTAAAACGACGTAGGTAGGCATCACGACGGAACAGGAAACCGAAGAAGGAGGGGCCGTAGACAGCCCAGAAGAAGGACACGGCGGCGAAGAGATTGGTCAGGTTGCAAATCAGCCGCGACCAGTACATATGAGAATAGGGCGAATTAGCGAGACCGGCGGTGACAGCGATGGTGACCACCAAAGGGATGAGGGCCCAGGTAACCTCGCGAAATTCGTTGAATGTGGACTTGATATGCCGGATACGGATGGCAAAAATCGCCAGGAGGAGGATGAGCAGCCCACAATAGGCCCACATCAACGCGACTATTGGGGTGGATAGGTCACAATAATGGTTATTGGCGCCAGTCCGATCGGTAACCGTCTGTAGATCTAAGAGGGAAGTCATGACGGTCGGGAGAATGGCGATCACGACCCCGGGAGTGTACACCACAGCTGGGAGGAGGAGAATCCACAGAGACCGGGCGGGCCGCTTACGGATCAAAATCTGATATAGGACCAGAAGCCGGTACAGCATGATACACAGGTAAGCGAAGCCACCCAAGGCCCATCGGAACCAGATCCCGGTAACCCGACAGAGAGACAGATTATCGACGCCGAACATGCCACCTTGATAAAAGAAACTGCCGTACCACCAACACACGGCGGTCGCCAGGGCGAGACCCATCACAAAGGTATTTTTGGTCCGAAAGGGGACGAAGTGGTGATCGTTGAGAGCGATGGTGATAAACGCGCCAATGTTAACCAGAAAGACGGCGCTTCCGACGCCTAGCATGGCGTAGTCCACCGCGTGGACGGGGTCGTAGCGGTCCGCCATAGTGTGAGAGGGGTGTGGATAAGTAGCTGGGCGAGTGCGGCGGTGAAGTGCACTCAAATGGCGCTGGGGAGGCGGTAAAAGTTTGGAAGGGCCAAGTGTGGCGTGAGTGGCGCCAGATACAGACAATAAGGCAGACGCAGGTCACAGGTAAATGCAAGGTACGTGGGGACGGTATGACAGGTGTACACGGGAAAGAGGTCTGGTGTGCGTGCGGAGACTTTGTGAGGTATGCAGGGTCGAGAGGAGGGGAGGGAAGTTGCCGTGAGTGCAAGGGTCGGAGTGGTTACAGATGCCTGGGATTTTGAGGTGGGTGACACAAGTTTAAAAGAAGTAGAGGTGGTAGATGCCGCTAAGTAACGTGATTGGAGTCGAATAGATGTACAGTGACGGTGGTCGGCGCAGGGAATGTAAACTAAGTAAAATAAAATATGTACTTGCGTAGGGAAGATATAAAAATGTAAACATAGATATCTGAGTAAAGTCGATGGGGGCAAGTATCGCGAGAGGTCAACGCCTTGTTGCCCAGCTAGGAGGAATAATTGATTCCAGGTCAGAAAATACCGGTAGGCGGGGGGTGTGGGCACCATCAGGCTTTTATACTTAGGGTACAAGGATTATAGTTCCATTCTACCGATAAGCAGCCAATGTCCATCACGAAGAAAGGAAAGGGGGAGTATTCACCTGCGCAAAGAGAAGACATGAAGGGAGTAACACTGTCCGACTTCTCTACGGCCATCCTAAAAAGGAAACAGCGGATGGAACAGGGTAGAGGATAAACTAGGAGGCTAATCGGGGGAGGGAGAGTAGCGTTGGCGGTCGCCGGCTTGACTATCTGCTCAAAGAGACCAAACGTGCTCAACCAAGAGGTCACACCATGTAGTAAAAATTTCCCCTAACCCTCCCCCTATAATTGACACAGTGGACCGACATAAAAAAATAGGTGGGCAGGAGGTAGATGATGGATCGTCGGACGCCTCGTCGTCGTCTACCAATCTCTTGTCAACGCGTTTCCATTCATCTCGAGCGCCTCCGTTCTCCCTGTTACTGGCTTCTGTACCCCGCAGACCGCCTGCCTGATATAACCGCCATACTTTGACGCCCTCAATGTGGCTGGGCCTGGGGGGGATGCATGGGTCGAGCAGTCCTGACTGTTGCCGTTGTGGCCAGGTTTACTGTGGAGTAAGCCGGTTGGATAGCGACCCCTGGGCGCGTTATTCAAGTGTTGTGGGGCCAAGAGTGACTTGGTACTAAAGACCTCTGCGGAACCCTAAGCGCCGGTGCAACACCATTAGATGTACACCGCTTTGCGAATGAGACGATCCTGGCTAGTCACCTTCGCTAACACTCCAGGTACCAATGATTCGAATACGCAATTTCGCTACCTTCCTTGCGATCCGAGCAGTGAACGCAACGGAAAGGAGGCCGGGGGGATGGGAATGGTCTGGAGGCGGAGTTTCTGCGCCACACAGGCTTCGAAGTACCATGCTGCAACCAGGGTGAATCACCACAATATCCGGGGGTGGCCAGGCCAGGCAGAGCACCCCCCCTGGTGGTCTATGGTGCTTGGTCTGCGGTCCGGTCACGTTGCCGACGGTTATTAGGCCACTGGGGCGTCCCGTACCTGGGCTTGGCCTGTCACGTCCCACTTTGTTACCCCTAGGCCGGCGCCATATGTACGTTTCTCCCGTCCCTCTCTACTTCCTGTCCCGGCCTTCCTCTTACGGGTGACACGGCGGGTAGGGTGCGGTACTTAGACCGGGGCGTCTATTCGTTTAATTACAGGCCCTGGTTGACAGCTGCTTACATAGCCATTGCCTGACTTGGAGTAGTTAAGCCTGCAACCGCTGACAGTTTAGTTACTGCAGCACCACCAGGTCACCTCCTAGTGTAGGTCTATGTAATCAGGGTTTTAAATACTCTAGGGCGCCTACAATTGTAACACTATATCTCAAGGCAGGTTCACACCAGTCAAGGGCTAGTGGCTGTGGCCATGGTGCCACACTGACGAAACAACCATCGCTCGCGCAATCTGTCTGTCTAATGCATGCGCATCCAAGATCATCTGGTTTGTAGAGGTGCCTCCGCTCTGGTCGGTCTCTCTCACCATGTCAACCTGTTCTCCTTGCCGGAGCCAATAAAGAACTTAGCCTATGCACCATTCCCTGGCTATCCGCGCCTGATGGAGTGCGAGGGTGGTGGAGGCGTGCTACTAAAACGAAAAGAAGAAGGCACTACTATGCAGCAAGCGCTTTTTGGATTCGCTCACTGGGAGGGATCGGCTTTCGCATCAGGGGATCTACCATATCCCAAGTCCCAGCCGAACCCCCCGCCCTCCTTCCTGCTGTCTACATTGGGACGCTGGTCGCTAGGCTATCTCGGATAGGCCAGCCGCTGGTTAGGCCGATGGCAGAGTTGTACGTGGTTTGGGATCGCGAGCGAGTCGCAGGGGGTCCTCCGGCAGAAAGTTTCATGTCTATAATGCTGTGTACCTCTCGTGTGCATTAATCTAGCAGTAGCCGGTGCGGGTATCTCTACCTTGGAAAACTCGGTTGCGTAAAATACTGCGAATGCCCCTCCACTTGTCTGATACAATGAAGGGAAGGCCAGCTACCCGATTGGCAAGTCCGCGATAGACTTAACGAGACACGCCCCAGAAGAGCCTGCCCTCATTTTCCTTCTACGTCATGACGAAGCAATGTCATTTGGAACCCCGGTGATCGAGCACTTAAAACCCACTAGGATGACCCGCTTACTGAGCTTAGCGGGCCGGGCCTTTCTCAGTTGACTTGCGAATGTGGTGCGTCGGAATCCGGTGCTTCATATTATGTCCCTAAAGAAGCCATGTCCGCCACGGTGAGAAGGTTGGGGGTGGTAGGCAAACATGAAGGTGTTCTGGTGGATAGACGGGAGGGGGAGCGGATCTGTGTTCGGCCTGTTACGCCCAGACTAGTGTCGTGGTGTGTGTATCTGTGTGGGGAGTGGAAGGATGTTGTGATACGTTGGGCTTGTTTTGACAACAGTCAGGTCCGACCCCAAGCATGTCACGTCCTCACAGTTCGGCGACCTCCGGTTCCGCCCGATTCGACTCCCTCCCACCTTAATGTCCCTATATCACAAGAGACACTTCGTCGCCTCTACCCCTCCCCCTAGTACTTTGCGTACTGCGTAAACTTGGGATGGGTGTGTGACGTTCATGATGGAGTATGGCCACCACACCACTTACACTCAACCGATGGGTATACTATACCAAGCTCGAAGCCAATTAGGTAACATCGGTAGTTCGTCATTTTAGAACAGGCCCCTCGGGGCTCTCCTATCACTGCAGAGCAAAAATGATAATCAACCGTGCATGGTTAGCTATAAAATGCATTTATTACGTAAGGGAAAGGTATGATGTACAGAATAATTAATTGCGGGTGGATGATGGAGGTAGAGATACATGGTGGCCCTTAGACGCTGGTAGTGGGTCCGTAGGAGGTCAGGTTGCGCAAGATACAGGCCTGGTCCTTACGGTTAATTCCGATGATTTCGAGGTAGTGGCTGGGGGTGCCGTAGATACCCAAGAGGTGGTGGATTGTCTCGGCCATGGCCTCGGGCGGGGCGTCGGCGAAAACTTCAGGCATTCCCGTGGCACGCATGTCACTCTTAATCTCGGCGAGCTTGTCCTTCATGCCCTCGCGGGTTTTGGCATAGTCGGCCACAATGAGCAGCGGGTCGACGCCCAGCAGCATGAGCAGGAGGGCTACGATGATACCCGTACGATCCTTGCCGTGCGAGCAATGCACCAGGATGGGGAAGTTGCGGCGCTCCGTAAAGAGTCGCAGGACGCTAGCTATTTCGTGCCCGCAATAGCCTAGGACTCCAGCGTAGAAGCCCTTCAGCCCCATATCTTCAAACACTTCGCGGCCCACCGTGTTAAGCATGCGCTGCTTCATCCCGCGCAGTTGGTAGTACACCAGCTTACTGCGCGTCGACCAACTGGCTGACCCTACCACGAAACTAAAGCGGAAACGAGAACCGAGGAGATTGATGTTGTAGCGCTTTTGGCGCGGGAGCGCGCGGGCGGCGTGCTTGGCGGATCGCAGGGAGAGCTGAGAGTAGCTGCGCTTGACGTGGTCAAACTCCAATGATTTGGGGGACGGCGCGGAGGTAGTCGACGAGGAAGAGGAGGAGGAGGCGGACGAGTCGGTGTGATGACTCACCAGTGGGGGGCGATCGCCCTGTCGGTAACTCCTGTGCCGACGGAAGGGCGAGCGGTGATGGTGCCGGTACGAATGGTGGTGGCGGTGGCGATGACGGTGGTCGCCAGACGGGTCGATAGGAGGTTTCTCACCGACCTGGCTGGTGGCCGAGTCAGTCACACTCACAATACTGTCGTTCTCGGAGGCCGAGTCGGTCCGGACAGGCTGTGGGGGTTCGACTTCAGCGGTGCCAGGCAAGATAGCATCGCTGTCGACCAGCGGACCCCCGAGGACGGCGGCGGTCACCAGGGGGAACTGGGCGTAGAGGCCGCACTCGTGGTTACTGTTGGTCTCGAGCTCGGACCGCAGGTCAATGATGGTGCGGATGCCGATGCGTTTGGTCACGTATTCGAGGTCAATGTCTGAGGCCTGGTCGGGCCGAGCGGAACGATAGAGCAGACGCGGGAGGATGGGGACGTGGCCCGTCGGATCGGTGCGGTGGAGCGATTCCTGGATAGACACCGCCACGTCGCGGAAGTTGGCGATGCGCTCGAAACGGTGGACCGTGAGCGTGGGCGGAGGGTCGCTGGTCATGATGGCTAGCCGAGCAGAGGGGAGGGGTGGGAAAGAAGGGTCCAAAACTTACGCTTCTGGAAGGCAATACTTCTAGCGAGGTCGAGTAGGAGTGGTACACTACAAGTGTGGTGAGGAACCAGGCGGAGTATTAGTGTGGCGGGCCAGCGGTGCGTAAAGGGCGGCCTAGGGAAGGTAAGTCTACTACAACAGCGCTCAGGGTTGCGGGGTGCGGGTTATAAGAGTCGGACGTAGAAGGCCCTGGCCAAAGCGGGAATAGATAGCGGGAAAAGGAGAGGGGGTTGGATAGGTGATCGCTGAGAACGAGGTGTGGGGCAGGGGACGGGTCTACTCATGGGGTGTGCGGAAAAACGGGGATCGATGCGATCTTGCACAACAGCTTCGGTACAACAATAAAACGAGGAAACGGACAGGAGTAGGTGCGGGGGGTCCTGGCCACCCGTATTTATACGGGTATCGGGATAGAGTCGGAGGCCAGGTCGACCATCATCCTTCCCGCATACTGTTACGAGCCAGGGCTTGTGATGTCGCAAGGGGCGGAAGGGTAAGGGTGAAGGGTCGTCCACAAGGGGGTGGCGATCGGCTATGTCAACAAGGAGACTTCTTGACTATGATAATAAACGTCATTTGGCCATATGGTGTCGTCGTTGAGTGACCGGTGGCCTAGCTTTCCTTTTCGAAACTCGGGACGAACCGGTCACCCTCCAACGATGAGAGAGAGAGGTGGCGGGATTGGGGTTCGACAGGCAATTGGTCCGATTAGAGGATAGCCCCCGCCTGAACCTCTCCCCGCCCTAGGCCGCTCACCCCAAGAGCCAATGGATGGGGAAAAGCTTCCATGAGACCTATGGCGAGGAGCGCCGAGACCGAAGTTCGCGGAAATGGCAACATTTGACATAGCCTGGCTTGTGGCTGAAACTGGGCCAAGGGAACAATGATCGCAGCTGGTACCACTCATACCCACTCTCCCCACGTTCTGACAACCACGACAAATGACCACGTCGCACGTGCGCTCCGTCGAAGAGGTGGCTTGACCAGTCGCAGAACAGGGACGCAGGTATTGTTATAGTTGTCTCGCGGTAACAGCGTGCCTCTGGGGCGAATCCCTGGAGTGACGGGTCATGGCTGGTGAGCGTGCGGAGCAAATGCACGGCCGAACACATGGCGTGCCAAAGGGTACTCAGTGTCGGTGATAGTTGATAAGCGACTAGATAACGCACCGGGGCGAGCTGAAATAACCTCAACCCAACGCGAGCGTGCTGCCCATCGCAATGGTGTTCACTAAAGTGGTGTCAAAGGCAGGGGTCGGGTCAGTCATACGAAGGGAAATGCTGACGACTAAATCAATTAAATGGATCAGAATGATTGATAATGATACATGGCGGGAGGAGGGGGAGGTATTACAAATATGAACGCTCTGTAACACTAACGCAATTTTGATGAATTCGGCGGACCAGGGTTTGGCATGTAAGCCACGGTACTGTGCAGTTTGTTTAGGCATCGCACACTAGCCTGGAGAGGGAGAACTGTGGCATGCACAAATGTCCACACCAGAAAAGGTCATGCCAGGCATTACCGTTCAACTTTTTTTTTTCGGTTGGGTTCCATGTGACTGCTTGTAGCCTGGGCCTCCTCGGAAATTTCCCCGACGGCACTCGGATAAATTCGCACCCAGGCGACTGGTGTTCACAACTACGGGAGGTTGTCGAATCGGAGGCAGTGGTGGTCTGTTGAGCCCGACCTTCCGTGACCGGACCATAATATATCAACTCCAGCCGTTCGGTTCTTTAGACATAGTACCGTCGGCATCTTGGCGTGAATATTTCGGCGCCTGTCTTCGCATGATAGGCTCCGTCTGAATCCCAAAAAGGCAGCTGGTATGAAATGCCAAGTCCGTGCTTACTATGTAGGGCGACTTGGGGCCCCGTAGACATGGTAAACACACTCCCTCCGGCTGCCAAGATATTGTGTGCCGAAATGTAGGGGCGGGGGACTTGTTGGTCGTTAAAGAATGTCAATTGATTTGACCACGCTTGGCCGAGTGATGGGGCTAGTGTGCGTCGCTTCCCAACCTTAAGGAGGGGGGAGGTGTGGAATGCAAGTAGAACGGTCTGAAGGCATCGCCAGACTTCTACTAGTTGTGGTGTAAGGCGTGAAATTGTGCTTCGCTTTGTATGAGTTACATGGTGAGGGACCCCAGTGGGCGAAATCTAGCTACCCCTTGCCAAGGTGGGCTGCATGTGGTCTGAATGTAGGCCGGCGAGGTAGGCAGGCCACTGTACGCAGAGGAGAGTTATTGCGTCATGGACAATCGTTTGATAAGGATAATTATAGAGATGTACGCATCTTTCCTGGGGGGGGAGGTGGTGACCTCAGCCACTCGGTCCTATTAATGGTGTCACCCAATGATGCCAGGTCCCCCGGTCTTCTGCAGCTTAAAATAGCCCAACCTTGGTCATCCGATCTATACTAGGTCGGCGTCGTTCCTCTCGGCCGCCGCAGCGCCTGCCTCTACTGTACAACCCATTAAATGGAAGATAATGCGTACGCCTCGGGGATACTCTGCATCGAGACGTCCCGGCTACCAGAATAGAAATATTAACCGCCCGGCTCAACGAGGATGCGTACCAGTGTCCAGTTCTATTAATTTTCAACCTCACCGCTACTACATTACGGGTACTCCCTTTCTTTATCGACTGGCGGGGGAAAATGTAACGGGTTAAACCAGATAAATCCATCGAGGCTAGGTCTGGCGGCATTCCGATAGAGCGCCTAATGAGACATGTTGCGCCGGCCTTTGAGCAGCCGGCGGGCAAGGATCTTACGGCCCGACTTTGTCCGCTTGCGCTTTAGGAACCCATGCCGGCGCTTGCGGACCAGGTTACTGGGCTGGTACTCGTTGCCAAAACACCTGAAGCGCATCTGCATACCGCCCAGACCGAGGAGGGTGGGCTGGTGCGGCGTGAGCGTAGCCGATAGGGTGGTCACCGAGCTCGTGGTGGCAAGGGCGGACCGGTTCACCTGAGCGCTACAGGTGCAAGCACAGCAGGGAAGGGGAAGAGGGCGGGGTGAAGTATAATCATGGGAATAGCGAATTAGAATCTTGGTGTGCCGATATTTACACTTACTGTCCGTCACTAGGACACGACATGTCTATGGAATGCTCTCATCACTTACGCCTGCGGGCGCAGCGTACGCGATGCCGACTGGGCCAGAAGCGAAAAAGAGCGCAAGGCAGGGGCCCGGGCTGGGACCACCGGACGAAGCTGGCTAGTCAGCGTGGCCCGTAGCGGGTGGGCACTGCGAAGTAGAGAAATCATGGCGAATGGCTGAAGCTAAAGATTGTGACCTAGTTATGATTCCAAGGATTGAGTACACGTTTGAATCGGTGACCTGAACCTCCCGCCTCTAGTGGGCAGGGTGGTACCGCGGATCTGATCATCGGAGCACCTCCAGGTTCCACCACATTGACCAAGTGGCGCTAGCATCCTAAGGAGTCCCCACATCAAGGTGTGAGGGGAGGGGTGAGCAAGCGAGGGGACTGTTTGGTCACGTGATTTTTCGGGGCATAAATGATGTACATTGCCAGTGATGGTAAGCAGGGCAGGAGGGACCAGTCCCCGCGCAATTCATTCCGCATTCGGCTTGGCTTGATAGTCCATGGGCCCTACAACTGGGACCACCCATCTAATTTACAGACGTCTAACCGCTCACCTTCCGCCGCCCGTCGTCTACATGCCTAACAGTTCCCCAATTGCACCATGCCAACCTGCATCGAGTGCGGTTCCTCCGTATCCAGCCTTTACACCGAGTACAGCAAAGGCAACATCCGGCTGACCCAGTGCGTAAGTCCTCATTCCCGCGCCTAACTTTCCCAGCTGGAGTATGGTCTCACTTGCGGTCGCACCAGACTTGCCATACCCAATTGTATATCCCCTCCCACCCCACCACGGAAGCGCAGCCTGCCAGCGTTTGATGATACCCGCCTAACCGAAGCCCCTTTACACACTTGGCCGCCGCCCCATACATCAACCATTGGCCAACCATCACCAATTCTAACCTCTAGGCCGAGTGCCACCAGTTCGCCGATCGCTATGTCGAACACGATGCCGTCCTAATCTTCATCGACATGATGCTCCACAAACCGCAGGTGTACCGCCACCTGCTGTTTAATCGCCAGATCTTCCAGGAGGGCGAGACCTCGGCGTCTACCATCAAGCTTACCATCCTTCTCATCCTGTTTGACGTGTACATCAAGTGGTTCCGGTTCGAGAAAATGGACATCGAGGAGCAGCCAAATTTCTTTTATAATCAGGCATTTTACGTCCAGTACATATGTATTCTACTCATGAGTGTCCTCGGTAGGTCTTTGGTGGTGTAGTCGGAGTGGTGCCAGAAGTATTGGCCGTACGTATGGATACTGGACTAACCTTACGGCGTATCTACTATCCACTTTTAATTGTGACGGCCACCACCGCGCTTGGTCAAAGAATTCCTGTCCTTTTACTTTGGCGTCCAGTTTGCCTTCTGGTGGTTGTTTGCCGAGTCCCGTCGGTTCCAAAGGTAAGTGCAGCAAGGTAGGCGGAGTGGGCCGAACTGTAATTGCTCCGATTGAGACCATATTCCCTCGAACGTACCATGGGGGCCGTCCGACGTGCTTGGGCAGGCCGCTATTTAACTATTACTGACCCACTGACCCCCTTGTCCCGGGCTTTATTTCATTGTCTTTTCTAGGATACCATCAGCCTTCTCACCGTTGGTCGTGTCGTCGTTTGGCAAACTGTTGACAATTCTAATTGTAATTTGGAATTACAGTGAGGCACACTACTCATGGATGCTGAACGTCCTGGTCTTTACCTCCAACGCCGAGGCGCTCTCAGGTAAGAGGGGGATAAAACAAAGGTCTACCGGTCTCCATGTGTCGGGTTGCCCAAGACCTCGACTTATTACTTCAGCTCCAGGCCCTCATCCGCTTCGCCTCTTTTCGACTGTATTTCAACCATCTTCTTCCCGTTTTCAGTCTACTTCCGTTTGTCCTACTGGTCGGCCAGCCTGTTGGTCGTCATTGGGCACCTCACCAAGTGGCTGAGCACGGCGGTCTACTACCTGCTCATGGACGGCCTAACTGCCTCCCCGGCGTACGACCCACTGGGGGAGGACATGTCGTTTGAAGAGTAATACCTTTCACTATAAAGCCCCCAATTGTAATTTATTGCACTAGACCAAGGAAACGGGTGGGCTGATGATGGTCGATGCACCACCATGTGTCGCATCGAGGATACGGACGGATACCGCAGAACTGTGGCCTGATACACACCTCATGCTCACTTTGGCCTGCATGTGGTGGGCTGGCAGTCTCTACGGCATCACCTGATCGCGACCCCGCAGTTTGATTGTACGACTCACTTCTAAAGTACGGTCCCAAGCCAAAAGGCTCCTAGCCAATGGTCTAGCACTGGGTCCGGTCTACCCTTATCTCTCTGCACGTGTGTGTGCGAGGCCCCGCAGGCAGCGGATGGTTCCACCTGGCGAACCCATCCCTCCTAACGTGAGAACGGCCGGGTCTCCACCTCACCCCACTCTTGGACCCGAACGGTGCCCTGTTGATCCCTGACGGTTCTTAAGCCGTCCATTGGTTTCACAACTCCTTCGCCCGTGTGGCTGGAGGTCGGCGTGCATCCAGGGGCCAGTGGACTAGGGCTTGCCGCCGAACGTCTACTACCGCCGTTTCGTATGGCTTTTTTTCTCCTCCGCTTTCTAGCCGTATCTAAATACTTACTGGCACCGTATCTTCTTTGCCTTGTCAAACCATCCCCACCACGGTCCTCACATTGTCCACCTGGCCCCATCGCCTGACCTGAATTCGCTGCACGGCCCCCTTTCCCATTAGCACCGACCATTCTTCCGGGCCCCGAGTCCGTTCCCTTCTAACAACCCCACTTGGCGATATGGCGGAACCCAAGCCTGTCAAACCCCTGTCCCCGGTTAAGGGCACCGATGACGCCGACGAACAGGTCCACACCCC
>JANBPT010000729.1:0-24647 GCA_027575765.1 Tieghemiomyces parasiticus
ATGGCCAAATGCTCAGCCACCTTTACCAAGGGCCAGGACCCGCCGGCCGAACACGCTGGGGAGGCACAGGTTCACGCCTAAACGGCAATCTTGCTCTAGACTTCAAGACATTACTTAATCCTGCTCCGTTTCCAAGACTTACAACGATAGTTTAAAATACATAACCTCAAAATTGGACATTATAAAGGTGCGTTCCGTTGCGCATGCGACCTAACCTGCCGCCCTGGCAAAAATTTATATCTACGCAAATTGGTTCAGTCCCATCGAAAAAGCACGCGTTTAGACCCTTGCAATTAAATTGACCTGTAAACCTAGGGCAGTGGGCTATGCCGGATCCCTGATAACTTGGAGGCGATAGTTTATACTAGTCGCTGGATCATTACCGCGATCATATGTTGACACATACGGCCGTTGTATAAGCTAACCTTTAAACACTAAAACCAATGATACCTGTGATTCGGTTTCAGCTTTCAAGTTACAGATCGCCTCCTCTTTTTCATCCCATGACATTTCTTTGACACATGCGCTCTATGGCCGCCACCCTGATCTTGCGTAGTGTCCGGCCGCTGCAGCAGCCCTCGCCCGCATCTCTGTGCTGCGGGGCCAGCTTTCTCCTGACATTTTTTCATGTGCGAGCAGCGCCTTCAAGGTGTATTACCCAAGCAACAAACCCGGCCAGAAAAAAAAGGTCTTACGACGCCAAGGAATCTAGCGGGAAGCCAGCTGGTGAGTTCGAAACGATTTGCAATACACCCTGGGCAATTTGCCAGTACTGACTTGGCCTACGGCTCGAAGATCCACGGGTCTTCCTCCACCCTCCACTCGTCTTTACCCGCTCAACTCGCTTTCCCAATCCGCACGATCCTCAACTGACCTGTTTACTGCACCATACTTCCATGTGAATCCCTTAAAAGGCGGCCCAGTGGGCCAAAAGTTCGGGAAGCCGCTTACTAGCCAGCCGACTGCCGCCCTTGAGATTAAGGTGCCAGACAAGAGTCACAAAGACCGGCGCTCAAAACCAAGGTCTATAAAGGCCTTTCGGAAGCCCCACCCGCGCCTAGTCTCGTCCAAGGCCAACCCCTCCCAGCCTGTACCTGTTAAACAGCATGACCTGTGTGGCCCAGCTCTTCCCACCCAATCCCCAAGGCTTATACCCCAGCCTACCCGTCAACGCCACAAAACTATTACTACCCCAGTCGTAAGCCCACCATGGACTGCGGAAGAGAATATGAAACTCCGGGAGGCCCTGGTTCTCTTCGGCACGAACCGCTGGGCTGAGCTGGCCGATAAAGTAGGAGGGGGCTACACAGCCCGAGACTGTTATTCGCAGTGGTACAGCACCTCATTCGATCTCGAAATCCCGGGCCGATGGCCTGTTGAGCAGGAAGCGAAGCTGCTCCTCTACGTGTTTAGCCGGAAACCCGATTGGATCACGGATCAGACGATATCCGAATTATGTCAGGCGTTCGACCAGGCTTCGTCCGGGGCTGCTTCGTCAGCCGTCGGAAAGGGTTCCCAAGTTCGTTCACTTAACCACCTTCGCAAGATGCTGCGCCGACCACAAGAAGTTCCTGGTGACGACCCTCCCAAGCAGTGGCCGAAGAGGGAATTCTGGCACAAAGTGGCCCTCGCGCTTGATGAAGAGTACCCCAACCACCCCGCCCACTGTAAATCCCACTTTTATAAGCTCATGCAAGGTGCTAAAGTTCTAACGACTCTGTCGGTCTGCG
Source organism: Tieghemiomyces parasiticus (assembly GCA_027575765.1). Classification (NCBI taxonomy): domain Eukaryota; kingdom Fungi; phylum Kickxellomycota; class Dimargaritomycetes; order Dimargaritales; family Dimargaritaceae; genus Tieghemiomyces; species Tieghemiomyces parasiticus. The sequence continues at coordinate 1,731 of JANBPT010000729.1, forward strand.
AGCGGAATCGGACCCGCACGCTCCCCCTGAAAGGCGCCGACAAAAAGGATATACTGACACTGGGAAAGGGTAGGGAATTCACTGCCGAAATTTTAAACGAAGTCCGACAGGCTGACACCGTAATGCAGTACTTGTCCAGCTTCCTAAGTGGTGATGCCAAAGTTTAATTATACCTTGTCTCCCTCCCCTTTTGGTTGGCATTTGCTCCCTAGTGACTTTACCAATCATTATTAGGTGAGCAAGCCTGCTGATGAATTGACGGATGGTGGATGGCAAGCTAAAAAAACAAAGAACGCCACGAATGGGAAAAGAGCCATGGGTCGGAACAATCACAACCAACTAGTTAGGTCGACCAGCTAAATTCGACTATCTGGGACTGGTTGCAGGTGATCAGGAAGGAGGGGGCGGAGAGGGGGGTGGGTGGGTTAACTGACGGTAAATAGTACGAGCCCTTTGCCAGGCCAATTCTTCATAGGCGATCCGACGGTTCGATTTCTATTGCGTTGAGTAAATGGGGATTCGCTGTACCCCCAGGAACGAAGACTAAAAAAAATGGAAATTGTTACATACATATCGCTACTAAACGCTGATCTTTATTCGCCGTGTTTCCGAACTGTATGGTCGTACAGACTTGGTATAGTCATGCTGAGGTTGACAATCCAAGGTGTTCGAGATTGCCACGAAGGTTAGGCCTAGGTCGCCACGCGAGGGCAATGGGCACCAAGCCACTGCGGAGATTCATGGGGCCCGGTAGTTCATCAGCAAAGAGAGTATATAACCCAACTCTGTTCTGGAGGCGTCAAGCCATCTCTCTTTTTCAATATGACTAGGGGGTTGGCCTTCCGCGGCCTTCTTCTCATCAATCTCAATTGGTTATAATCGGCCTTCTATTTATCCCGCAAGGTAAGCTCCTCTCTTTTAGCGCACCCTGGCATTCATATGCATTGCTGACAACTAACGCCCCAAACGCCCTTCTAGTGGTATGGCGGATTACGAGGGACACGTGTCCCTTTACAGAACCGGTATTTTAGGTACTGATAAATTGGCTTGCCAGGCCTCCTAACTAAATCAATGTCCGTTCATCTGCCTGCACGTGGTCCATAGGACCCATGCTTCTACGCACAATCCGCTGGCCCCCTCCCTTTCCCCGCACTATAGCCCTGATCCCTTTGAGTTTTGGGTTTCTGAGGTCCTTACGCACAATGGCGTGGCAAGCTGTTAGACGTATCTCTGACTCGGAAAAAGGGGTATTCGTTACGGGGAGCCCCAAAGAAGGCGTTCCAAAAAATACGGAACCGAAGTCCGTCACCAAAGTAAGCATGAACCCTAAATAGTGATGTGAGGACGCGGTGAGGCGGTACCGGCACACTGAATCCCTCAGGAATCGATCCAAGCACATGACCCTGTACCGTAAGCCCAGTGGAGGGACCGGTACCATTAACAACTTTGGTCTAGAAACTGTAGGCTAACTACCAATGCATCCCTCCTAAGCACACTTCTCTACATTGTGGATGCTTCAGCCTAACCCGCCGGTCGATCTGAGGTTAGCAGTGCACGCTACCCCTTCGCGAAATACGCACCAATTGGTGGTTAGGGAGTCCGGATCACTACAGCCGTTGCAGGAATCTAGTACGATCCCGCCCTTTGCCATTGCCCTGGTCGTGGTAATGTGTGTAATCGTTGTCCTCTGTATCGGTACGATGTATCGATATCATGACATGATTCGATGGTGCCGAGGACAACGACAACAGCTGCAGTTGCGAGGGGAACCAGAATCGGCCGAGGAGCTTCAACCAGTGATCATGGCCGCCGCTGCACCTGCCGAGGGAACGAACGTTGATTCTCTAGACCCTTGTTTACTCGTTTATCTCAACGACCTTGATGAGCCGGGGACCGGTAGCCAAGTTCCTCGGCCACCGCCCCCGGCGGAATTACGCACCCTCCATCCCCCGTCTGATACACCCGGCTCGGTTGGCCCTGCGAGGATATGGCGTCGCGTAGTTCAACGCGCCCGCGGAACCCCTCTGGTTGATGCACCGGAGGTCAAGGACAATTCCCAAGGCCATCATTGTGTCATTTGCCTCGACTCCCGGGTTCCTGATAGGACCAACCGCCAACTACCGTGTGGCCACCTATTTCACCGAAAATGTATTGACACATGGTTGGTCACGAAGGTGGCTCGGTGTCCGTTGTGTATGTTTGACTGTGCAGCGTATTGTGAGGAGGCGGCCGGCCCCGAGACAATTGCCCGTTTGCGTCGGCACCAGTCCCGCTTGCATATGGAACTCACGGCTATTGCTAATTTAGGTTTGGGTTAAAATTAGGCCGGATGTGTCCCAGATGGTGGGGAAAATGGAATCTAAATGCGAAGAGGGGCGTAAGTGTAGAAGGCGTAGACATACTAAATAAGAAACACTTGCTTTTAAGCTCAAATTCAGACGGGGGTTGATAATTTAACTGATGACTGTAGTTTTATTGAATGGCGACCGTGGGGTCTTTTATACTTGAATAGCAGTCAGCGTTAGCCATAGCAGCTACTCAGCTGGACCTAAGGGAAGTCCGGACAGCAGTTTAGCGGCACCCGGTTAGGGCAATGAAGGTGATGGCAGGGTAGGGTCACTATGGGAATAAGAAGAATGATCTTCCATTAATCAGCTACTCTATGGCGCGGCCGCCAAGGTTGGGTGGCACCATCTGGGATGGAAAAGGCAGCCGGCTAGCCTCACTTGGGCTATGGATCAGGAGGTGGGGGTTCAGGCTATGACAGACACCCCTTACTAATCATCCCCTTTAACTGCTACCCGTGAAGCAACGGTTGTCACTGTTACAGCTCACAAAACTCTCCATTTGAGGCATGCCCTTTTTGCCGTTACACCGTTCGATTATCCTTATTGACAATGATGCCCCTTTAGGCTCATGGAGCAGCGCTAATGACTCGTGCTTACTCACCATTCGTTCTTCATTAATTAAGACTAACTAGATCTGACATTACCAGCTGGGCTAGAAACCTAAACCCCTCAATCATGGCTATATAAAAAACGGGGATCCTTGTTTTGTCTATGACCATCACTATATTATACTCATTACGTTATTGAGCCAGGTATATCACTAACGAACCCGACCCCCGGGGTCCTATCTACGGCACGCCTTTGAATTGATATTTATGTAAATAGACCAATAAATGCAACGCCAGTGCCATTGTCAACGGCTAATTCGGTACCACGTAGCAGGAGTCACATTCGTGCTACAGACGGGCCCGTTGCTGCAGCGCCAACCGGACGGCCAGGGTGTCGCCTATAAACTTACCCATTTCGTAGGACACGGTACTGGGGCTCTCCATCGGGAGTAAGTGGCTAGACTGGCGGGCTACGCGCGCGTCGGACAACATGGCGCAATTGGCGTGGGCCTGGGCGAAACGGTCGTTGAAGCAGGTGATCGAGTTGTCTGCCAATAGGAACCGAACCGGGCACACAATTTCGCCCAGGTGGCGGCGAGCCCAACGGCCGTCGACTAAGCCGCCCGTGAAGGTGGCGCATTCATCACGCGGGTGGCATTTAAGGTAGACGGTTTCCGGCTTTGCAAGATCAGGATTGTCGGTGACGGTAGACTCGAACGCCGGGGGAACGGTGGTGGTCATACCATGGGTCTGGTAGAGGCCAATGGCTCGCGGGTCCCAGCCACTGAAAAATTGGTGGTTGGCAATGTACTGGCTGGCGTGCTGGGCACTGGGCCATGTGGCCTTGCGCTTGAGAACGTAATCAAAGTTGGCCAGAGAGAACTGCGGCATGGCAAAGGCCAGTACGGCCTCGACCGATAGAATAGCGTCAAAAAGTGCCGGGCGGATTATCTCGGCCAGGAGACTGGTATAACAGTAACCAACATGGTCGGCACGTGTTGGTGGGTGAGGTGGCCCAGAGAAGGCGGGGCAATAAGGGAGATTGACAGCGTAATAGTATGGCGGGGAATGGTAAGCCAGGCGCCAGAGTACATTCCTCCTAGGGACAAAAATGGATCGCTGTCCAGCGTCGCTGATGCGGGCCAATATGACGAGAGAAGGGAGCGGTCCGATACGGAGTCATAACTCGGAAGTCGCCCCCTATATCATTTATATATATATATATCTATGTACCTACATTGAAGTGGCGCCAAAGGAGTGCCCCATGCCGACGAGCATAGAGGTAACTTGCATCTGGGCCACAACCTCCACCACATCGGCACCTGTACTGATCCATGTCGAAGGCGAAGTGGGGACTAGGCGGGTGAACCATGGTCCGTTCAACAGGCGGAAAGGTAATGTATGAGGTTAGCATGTAACTTGAACTGCCAACGGCTGCCAGTTTCTGACCCGATCTCAGCAGTAAGCGCCACGCAGCCCTGATACCGTACCTGCCGGAACCGGAAAATCTACATGAGAAGCGGCTAAGCCGCCTTACCTTTGCCAACCAGCTTCTCGCGGTTCAGGATGGTACTGTCGCCGTGGTTCCAGGCGTCGATGGTCACCACACGGTCAATGTGCCACGGAATGGCGGTTCCCGAGGTAGGCGGGAGGAAGACCTGGGCGTTCTCATTCGCAAAGTGGTCGCATTCACGCACCTGGGCCAAAGGTGGCACGCGGCCCGTGGCCGCCTCGTCGCTGCTCAGCGGCATGGTTTCGAGAATCGGCTCCCATTGCTCCTTGTGGAACCCGGTGGCATGCACCAGTAAGAGGGTGACCGGTTGATAGCCTTTGAAGGCGCCATCCACTGAGGAATGCTGGCGGGGGATGAATTCCTTGGCGGCCAGAAGGCGCGCATTACGGTCTGAGCGGAAGGTGCGTGAGGTGACGGTGTAGCGGTCCATAGTAGGCCGTAGAAGGAACCCCAAGCGGAGCGCAGGCGACAAGTTAATCAGGGGGGTAGTGGAAGGCTACGGATAATATAATTATAGAAATAAAAAGCGGGCCAGACTGGAAGTTTATACTCCACGGCTCTATCATGTGAGAGCTAAGGGCGACCCCAAGCGATACATTGAAGTGAGAGTATCCCCGACTGGCAAACCATTTGACACGTGTCATTTCTGGATGCAGGGGCCCAATCAAGACGCAGTGCAGGAATGGAGAAAGAGACGAGGCAAGTGTAAGCCAAGCGCTACATTTAGATGTGTGGTTTGTGAACATGCGTTCTCCTAGGAGCAGCGGATGCCAGTGGCCCGAACCCGGCGGGGGAAAACGCTGCCTCAACCATTATCTTCTAACGTTATTCCACTCTTGGTCATTATATCTAGATTTTACGCGTTACTAGAGATCCGGGGAGTTCGGACACTGCCACGGGTGCTTATGTAAACTACTGTAGAATTACCCGCAGTGTTGTTTCTCTCAGGGCTTCCTAAACTGCAAATCGCCAGTCAATACGGAGCTGATCGCTGAGGGGTCTACCCTGATGACCATTGTGATAGTCTTTTGATACCCTCGGGTCTACATAGCCAATAAGCGTACATCTTGGGTCCATCTGGCGTTAAATTACACCCTGACATACAAAGTAACTCGAAAGCACCGCCCACTATCACGACACGTCTTTCTAAAGGCCGAAAATAGCTGGGTCAGAGTTACATCGTGATTTTTAGTAAAATAAGATTATCTTTTATAGCTAATGAGCAGACATCTAGGCAACTAGAAAAAATATAAGTTATGGCCTGGAATCCAGCCTATTGAAAGTCGCAATGCCAATGTGAAGTATGCGGTGGGAGGGGGGGGGCGTCGCACTCCACCCAACCCCATGTCCTTTTTTTCCGGGATTGTACAAAGCTTGTTTAGACCCAGACTTATCACCCCCTGAAAGAATCAAAGGGTTCTGGTTATCAGGCTTCCAGCGGTACTGTGCACTAAGTACGGACCGGATAGGGACCTGACACAGAGCTGGGCAATAGTTGCATATCCGTACCAGGCAACTCTGGGTGTGGGGAGGTGGTATCCGGTACTAGACGTTGGGTGGCAAATGCTCAATAGTGAAAAAAAAGTGAGATGACCTACAGGTGACTGGTACGAAAAAAAAGAGAAATATGGAGTGGACAGGGTGGCTCAGAACGGATTATGGAGCAGCAGCAGACGAAATAGCAACCTCTCCTGCTCCATGGTGTGCGAAATAAATACTATGCGCTCCGGTGAGGTCTCTAAGCGGGGGAACTGTTAGCGACCGTCGCACTTGACTTCGGCGGTGTGAGAATCTTAGAAGGCGATGGGCAGGAAAGTCGGTAAGGGTTTGCGACGCTCGCAAAGAGGTATTACTGACCTCGCAGCAGGGTGTGTATATGGTATATTGACATATGGGATACAGGGAGGATATGGAAACAGGTTAAAACAGTTGGTAGGAGGCAACATGAATGGGGAAACGATTACAGGTGACAAGTATAGAGAAAAACAAATACAGGAATTATATAGAAACAGGCCAAAACAACAGTCTGTACGAGGCAACATGGATGGGGAAATGGTAACAGGTAACAGGTATAGATATATATATATATACAAGGAGCGATTATTGAGCCGCAGGTGCAGGCATCTGAGCACTGCTGGGACCGGGCACCAAAGGCGCGCGGCGGAGGCCAAGCAGTTCAAACTGGGGCCCAAGACGCTTTCTGGCCTCCATATCCTGGCGGTCGAGGGCGTCGAGTCGTGCACTGAGTGCCCGCATCCGGTCGTGGACCCGATCAAGTCGATCGGCGGTCTTCCGGTAGAAATCGAAAGCCGGGGCGAGCGGAATGTCATCGGCAATACTGAAGGTGTCCACCGGCAGAGTCTCCATAGGCAGGGTGTCCATAGGGAGAGTATTCACAGGGAGAGTCTTTACTGGGAGGGTCTCCACAGGCATAGTCTCCACAGGCACAGTCTCCACAGGCAGGGTATCCACAGGCAGAGTATTTACAGGCAGGGTATCCACAGGCAGAGTATTTACAGGGAGGGCTTCCACCAGCCGGGTCCCCGCCAGTAGAGTCTCCGCCAGCAGAGTCTCCACCAGCAGGGTACTCACAGGTAGAATCTCCACCGGCAGGATGTTCACCGGCAGAGCAGCAGGGGAGGGGCAGGGCGGGGAAGGAGGACAGGCTGGCTGGTAAGCCGGTGGGCAGACAGGCGGATCGGCGAGGGGCGGGTGGACCGGGCTTGCGGCCAGCGGCGTTTCCATGATGGAAGCCTCCCCGTCCTCAAAAAACACCAGGGTGATTTCGGACCACCCGTCCGACAAATCGGCCAGATCGGCCGGGTCTGCGCGCGTCTGGTGCTTAGAAAGAGCCTGGCGAGTGGTGCGCAGTCCCTTCTTAAGGGACCAGGTGGCTGAAGGTACGGATCACAACGTGAGGCAAACAAAGTAGGCAGGTCAGGGTTAGCACCAGCCGCGCAGACGGGTTGGAATGATGCCCCAGTGGGGGATTCCCCAGGTCGGATCAACCTATTCCAGCGGAGTGACTTACCTTTGCGAAGGGCCGTCTTGGCTTTGATAAACATCGTGGCGGTAGCGTTAGTGGTGGTGGCGGCGGTGAAGCAGGTCGACGCGTGGTGTGAAGCTCTTGCACGAGGAGAGAGGTCAAGCAGAATGAGGGCGGCTGAAGGAATTCGTGAAGGGCGTAGACTAAGGTAAGGAAAAAAAAAAAGAAGAAGAAAAAAGAAAAAGAAACAGGCAGCCGCCCTTTTGTAGTGAGTAGGTTAGGTGGGCAGTCCCCTCCCGGGCCCTCCAGGGGCGGGCCGCTGGCGGCGAAACGGCGTCTGGCCGAGTAGCCCAACTCCGTTGTTGATGCCTTCCATATTAGGAAGGTAATTTTCAGGGGGTATCCACACGGGCGGGTCGCTGGTTGGCTACTGGCTAAACGTCGTGCAGCCCTCATGCATACTGTCCACAGTCAGCCCGCCTTCCGTTCCCACCCTCCTCCCTCCTCCCTAACATTTATCCCATCGCTTGCCCCCTCCCCAGGCTTTCCTTTAGCAATCCCATAATTCACCTATCCTAGTACGGCCTAGCCGCTCATTGCCCTGGCTGCCCTGTTGATGACGATTCCGCATGCGTTTTCCTTGCCTGCAAACAAGTAACAATCAGTTCGCGCACCATTTAAAACTGTCACGTCCAAAAATGCACTCGCAGATGTGACTATTTTCTAGGTAGGCAGCGGGAATTATAGAAGCCCGGCCCCAGCTGTGTCCAGTTACCACTTGGCATTGAACGGCCATCAACTAACATTGTTGTTTAGGTACCTGGCTTACCACCTGTTGGCTTGACAGCCCATGTTGTCACTAATTTACCTATTCCCCTTCGTTACGTTGCACACGCACTGATGTGAAAGAAGATGCATCATAGTATTCTTTATTGAATATCAAACAACGTTATCCCGTCAGAGCCGTTGGCCTTGAGCTCAAGTACTTCATGTTATGGACCCGGGGTATGGCAGTTAATGAAGGGGTATTTTAGTTTGGGATGGAGTATACAACTACAGCACACGATGCAAGACCGTTGCCATGGGTTACTGGCCAGGAAATTTACTGGAGAACTCCCCGTTTCTAGAGTGGGTGCGGATTCGTCAATGAAAAAAAAGGCCACTAGCCGTGAAGAGCTTTCCTGCGCTGGCTGCTGGTGAATTGGCAGCGCAAGGTTGCTTTGGGAATGTGTCACCGTCCATGCCATCTAACCCTTGACCATAATGCCAAGTGAGCGATCGGACGATTTGCCCGTAACTACGTTGACAGGGAGTGCAGTGTTTACACCAACTCTGGTCAGCGTATAGAATGGGCACCGCCACCTGACCACAATCCATAGGTAACATGTTCCTACCGTTTTCCACTTCCATTGGTAAGGTCCTTGATAAAAATGGTATCTATAATTATACTGTGTATTAGGATCGGTTACTGAGCAGGCCTGTAGGCAACTAGGCGCAGCGATTTACCTACAAACCTCGCCCTTACATAGTGGGCTTGGTAAATTTGACCTCATGGCCTAGGATGTCATATTATTCACGTTCCTGTCTGGGATTCCTGGGCCTCCTTTTTGAGGCCGAGCCTTCCCCCCTCTCCTCTGCTCCGAAGCCTGGTGCCGCTCTTAGTGGCTGCCCGGGCTGTCCACGGTCAATTTTGCTCTTGAAAGTGTGTACCACTTCTTCCCATCGTGCGCGTTGGTCCGGGTTAAGCGCAGCGTAGGCGGGGTCATCGGTTTTCAAGGTCTGGGCCTGGTTTAGCCAGTAGTCAACCCGGGTGAACCTGCGGAAATAGAGCCAGCTGTTCATGAGGGCTTTAAGGGTGACGTGGTCCACGGGCAGGATACCGTAGTGCCGATCCCCACTTGGACCGGCGGGGGCGCCCATGAAGATGAGGCGGCGGTCAGGGTCAACCCGGAAGACCGGCGATGCGACAATGGGCGAAGACAGGGCCGTGGCGGAATTGGCATCGGGAAGATCGGCAGTAGTGGTGTCACCAGTGGCGGGAAGCGGGTGGGTGAGGTCCGGTAGCGGTGCCACTTCAGTATCGAACGGGTTCGCCAGCATGATCTCCAGGTGGTGTGGTCGGTGACATTCGAGGAAGTACTGCGAGATAACCCCGGCCGTACGGGGTTCGATATGTACACGGCATTTGCGAGCGTAAGGAAGGGCCAAAGCGGTGGTGGTGTCGTCGTCGCCGGCGTCCAAGAGCGTGCGCACGGCCTCAAAGTAGAAACGCGGGGAGTGGTAGATACCCGATTGCTTGAAACACTCCAAGATGGTCGGGAGGGCCTGGTACTCCCCGTTGAGACGGGCAGCCTTAAGTATGGCATTGTAGGTGGCTTCGGACGGAGCAGCGAGCTGGCTTAGGTTGAGGATGGTCTGCTTAGCCCGCCGGACGCTCTCCTCCGGCTCGCCTTCACCCCCGGCCGCGCGGCTTGGCGGCGGGATCGGTATGGTCAGCGGGCGCTCGGCGGAGTTCTGGCGGACGAAGCTGCCGTGCAGCTGGTTGAATAGCGTCGCGCACACCGTGTAGCATCGCGCCTGGCCATAGGCGAAAATAAGCGTGTTCCAAACCATGATGGGCATCCGTGGGGCATGGGCCTGGCCCAGCGTTTCGGACTGTGCCGCAATCAGGCCCAGCACGCGGCCCATCCGTGCCGTGTCACCCTGGTAGCCGTGGGCCAGCACAATGTTGACCAGGACCTCGGAATTGATGGCTGAAGGAGACGCGGACAGCCCAGACCCTAATTTGGCTGAAGTTCGCCCGGAGAACCCGGCAGCGGACGGGCGATACTGCGCCAGGAGGGACTCGGTGACTTCAGTAATCTCCTTCCAGGCCCGGAGGAGACGCAGGCCCTGTATTATAAGCACGTAGGTTTTCGAGTCGGGGCGGCCCACCGCGATGGTATGAGCGTTGGAATGGCTGCTATCGTCACTTGCGATGGGCGCGGCCGAGCCCGAGGAAGCTTCCGGTGCTGACGGCACGACGTTGAGATCGATCAACTTGTCAATGATGGACGTGGTGACAGTCCCGACCTGCTCCTGGGCCCCCGTGAGGATCTTCTTGAAGGCCGCAACATCCATGGTGCCAACCCGCATGGAGGTAAGGATAAACTGGGCCAGGGGGATCAGTTTAAATTTTAGGGCGACATCGATCATGGCAGTGGCCTCGTCTGTCGTGAGGCGACCGTTCGGGTGCTCGACGGCCTCCATTATGACTGAGATCGCGGCCCGCTCGTCGCAAGTCCCCATGTGGGAGTAAAGGAGTTCGATCGGGAGACTGTTAGGGACAGCCTTACTCAAGCGGGATGCGGGCCTGGACTCGGCGTCCTCGGTGGGGGTGTCCGTGGCCCCGAGTACCTCGAGGAAGGCCGTGGCGGCTTGGTTATTGACCGCCAGGCGCTGGAGCAGGGAACGGCACGTTGGGTCCACATCCGAATTGAACCGTCGGCGCAGGTACGTGAGGAGGGCAACGGCACTGCGCCAGTAATGCAGCCGGGTCATGGCGATGAGGAGTCGACGCGCGTGCACGGCGTTCATCTGCAGTCGATCAAAGTCTTCCGCAGTCAGTGTATCAGGAATCACCACCTTAACCTCGTCCTGCGATCCGGAGGCCAGACCGTTGATGGCCCGGTGCTCGCCGAAGGAAAAGTTCCCGCCACTGCCGCCCGCCATACCATCCTTGGACGATTCACGCAGCCAGGCGCCCAGTTCGCCCAAGGCGTACTCGGGGTGGTGAATGATGGAGAAGGCGCTGATAAGGTCGAGGCGAACGATAGAGCTGGCGAGCAAGTCGGGCCGGGTCTGGAGGATGTGATAGACGCGGGTGATCCACTGGCGACCATAACTGTGTAGACAGCAGTTGATGACGATACTGGCGACGTGGCTGGTTAGGCCCGAAGCGGGGCCGTTCATGGGCACGAGGCGGTCCATGGTTGCGGCGAGGTCGCTGACACGGTCGGGCGGTGCGCCCAAACGGCGGAGGGTCGGGGCGATCGTCGGATCGAGGGTAGCGAGACGCTCAAAGATGGCCAAGACGCGGTCGACGTCGCGCAGGACGGCGAAGGCGGACAAGACCTTATGCAGGTGGAGGTTTCGAATCGGAAGACCGCGCCACAGAATGGAATCGAAAATGGTCTGGACGGTGGGTGCATGACCCATCCGAGCGAACCCTAGCATAAAATCTGTCAATAGGGTGTGGTTGGCCTGCTCGAGGGTGCCCGGCAATTTGACGGCGCGCGGGAGGGTGGGGCGGGCGCCACCTTCCGGTTGAGGCACTGGCTCGGCCGGAGGTGGGGGCGGTTGGAGCATCCGGCGGCCCAAGTACTTATAGACAGCCTCAACGGCCTTAAGACGGTCGGCGGCAAGGAGGGCGCTAACCATGATGCTGTACGTGTAGACGGTAGGTTGCGAATCTTGGCTGCCGTAGGTTACGGTAAACTGGTCCACCGGTTTGGGAGTCTCCGATTCGAGGTCGGCGCCGGGATCCCGCACCCGGAGAAGTTCATAGAATAGCGCCCACGCCGTATCTACGTCACCCACCTGGGCCAGGGCCTGGATCAGACCGTCCACGGCCCGGCTGGTCCAGACCACCCCAGGTTGGCGGCGCAGGGTCTGAAATAATTGTTTGACGTGCACGATCGGTCGCTGGTGCTGCAGTTTACCCTGGCGGAGCTGGAGAAGGCGGTTGCGCACCGCCGGGGTCTTGGGTCCCACTACGGGGCTGCCATAAACGAAGTTGTTGGCGTACGCGAGGATCAATTCACTGTACTGACGGGCCAACGGGGTATGGCCACCTTGAGTCACCATCTCGACCAGCAGGCGGTCGGCGCGGGTAAGGTCTCCGGCCGCCGTCGCTGCGTAGGTCACGATAGCGTAAGTGAAACGGTCCCAAGCCCGATCGTGCTGGCGGAACTTGCCAAGGGCGCGGAGCAGCCCCGAGTAGTCATCGGCGCCACGATAGGCCTGGAGCAGGGCGTTTAGTTCAGGTGTGGGTGGCCGAATCCCGCGCGAAACCAGATTGGCAATGGCTGCCTCGGCCCCCACGGGGTCTTGCAGCTGCGCATACATGAGGAGGAGGGTACGGTAGTCGCCGGACATGTGCGGACGGGTCGAGCTGGAGGTCGTGCCGTCGGTGTCGGTAGCGAAACTAAATTCACTCGGCACCGTATCGACGTTAAGTCGGCTGAAAGGATCAATCTCGGTGACCTCCGGCCCTGGGTCGTAGGGTTCCACCACTGTGGCCCGGTCGGCCAAGCCGGTGGGGAACGTAGAAAACCAGGTCTTGCATAGGATTGCCAGCCGCTCTCGCAGTATCGGATTGGTGGTGGGTGGGATGCGGAGCAGGAAGGCGCCTAGGCGAGGGAATCCGTGGTCGTACTGGTAGGCGATCTGGGAAAAGAACTGCGGGGCTGTTTCGGAGTGTTCGGCCGCCGCCATGCGGCCTTCCGCTCGGGACGGGGATGAGAATCGGGCCGGACGAACCGCCTTCCGCTTAGCCTCGGCTAGAGCGAAGGCGACGAGTAGGTCACGCCACAGTGCGCACGGCATGCTCTCTAGCTGCCCGGGTATGAGTTGGAGCTGCTGGAACACCCCCCAGCACTCCTCAATGTCCTGTTGGTTGATAGCTTGATTTAGCAGCGCGTAGAGGTACGGTTGGTCTCCAGCGGACGGGTTGGTTTCGGGCTGGGTGGCAGCTGCGGTGGTGTTGGAAAAAGGACGCCGAGTAAGAGGAGACTTGACCGACGTTAAAGTATACTGGATATAGCCAGGTCGCCTGGAAGAACGGAGGTTATCTGGGCTGACGCATGTGGATAGAGCTCGTCGGGGGAAGGGGTTCGGGGGCGATAATTGCGGGCTGCTTAACAACGAGAGATGCGACCGACTGCCCAAGGCGGAGGCCATGCCCCGTGACGGGAGCTGCTGGCCGACCAGAGCATGTCGGTGCAGCATGGTACAATTAACTGGAGAAAGGCAGCGCAAGGGTCTAGAGGAGAAGTGGGGCAAATCGAAGATCAGACGGTTTGAGGCTGAGCGAAGTGAGAGGTGGATGCAGGTTCCGATAGGGTTGCAGCACCACGGCTACTACAACGACGTCTGAAAACCACAGTATGCTGATGTGCGGGACAGGGAATAAAGCTGTACGTTCAGAAATGTACGCATGGAGATAGGGGATCTATTACCCGTTATTTAAACGGAGCACATCCGGGTCATTTCAACGAGGGTTATTTTTTTTTAGAAACCAGCCTGGCCTGAAGATAGTGACACCAGCCTGATCCTACGTATAAACTCCACGGCTAAAAAAACCGACTCAACATCTACCGCAGTACACCAGATGTGGTAAGCCCTAAATGTGCTGCTAGTGGACTGCCACGCTAGGCCCACGGTTCCATGGCAAACCATTATCCGCCGCCAGGGAGCCCTGGATTTGGCGGGGACTCTTGAGCTGGCGGGCTTCATGCTTCTTGCCAAACAGTTCGATACCAAATATTGCCTTACATCCTAACCCTCCTCGCGACATGGAACTCCGCATCGTAGTGGCTGCGACCCGTGAGGGTGGCATTGGACGTGCCGGCCAACTGCCCTGGCGCATTCCAGGCGACATGCGCTATTTTCGTGACTTAACCATGCGGCCACCGCCAGCGTCCGACGGCGCCCACCTCCCCGTGCGCAACGCGGTCATCATGGGCCGCAAGACATGGGAATCCATCCCGCCCCGGTTTCGGCCGCTTCCCGACCGCCTCAATGTGGTTCTGTCGCGGAGCACCACCCTCCCAAGGTGAGTATTAACGACATAACACAACCATATTGGGTAGTGTCGAGCCCCGAAGGCAACCTCACTTGTGCCCTGGCGCCCATCCTCCGCGGCCAGATAACCATCACCCCCCCCCCCACACGCACATTCCATCCCATCTCACCGCCCTTGTTACCCTGCAACTATTACTACTCTCTTGCCAGTGACATTACAGCTGGGAATCCCCTGGTCCGGGTGGCCCCTTCCCTCACCGCGGCCCTCGATTACCTTGCCACGTTGCCGACCCCGACCGGCCCTACCACTTCGTCCCCTGACCGGCCGCTCGCCCTCGGCCACGTCTACGTGATTGGCGGCGGCCAAGTCTACGCCGAGACCCTCCTCCACCCGGCCTGTCGCAAAGTCTTTCTGACCTGGGTGGACGAGCTAGCTGACAAGACTGCGGAGCAGCCCCCGTATGACACGTTTTTTGGGCCGATGCCGGATCACTTTGAGATCCAGTCCCACCGCCGTCTCGAAGAGGTTGTCGGTGCCAGTGTCCCCCAAGGGGTCCAGCGGGACGAGAAGGGAAGTCCTGTGGAGTACAAGTTCCTCCTCTTTGAGTCAAACCTGCCTAAGTGTGGGCCCGCTGGACATTAAGGGTATTAACCCTATATCGACAAGTTTAAATATCACGGGTTTAAGCCCGTATTGTAATGGCTCCCCTCCTACCTCCGCGTCCGTTTACTTCATAAACCGTCTGTGAAAAGGAATGAAAATGGTCATCAATAGCACTCCATAGGAAAACAAAAGGCTATCCTTAAGCCTCACCCATTTTTTTATTCTTCAGGCCTTGGCCGAATTCTGGTGACCGCAATGGGAACACACCCGCAGGTCCGATTCCGTAGCGTAGCGTTCCACGATGGGCTTGAGGTCCTTACCCAAATCCGTACAGTGAAATTTCTGCTGGAACACAATTCCGTGGCATGCCTCGCAGTACCAGCGCAAGATATCTACACGCGAGAGGCACCCCCCCATGAGCCACAACAGGCCAGAACCAAATTGCGAAGTCGTTAGATACCGGGCCATCGTAGCCGTTCAGACACCATGTATCCAGCCGTCGATTTTTTATACAAGTCAAGCACGTAGCAGCGCCGCCATCGCGGCAAACGCTCCATCTAGACTTACCGATTTCCTGGGACTTCCGCTTGCGCTCCATTACGATCCCAATAGTATCGGCCACACGTACGGGGCTGTGCGGGACGTTACCTATCAACCGCGTATGAGGAGGGTCGTAGATACACGAGTGATTAGAGGGCCAAGTAGGTCAAAGCAACGTTCTGGAACTAGGCCGCGCGAAAGAAGAGCGTCACTCCCTCCTCATCCACCCCCACTATAGACTGGCAACGAAGCATGGAAGATGCGGTTTCGTTACAATGTGACTACCTACCTGGCAACAAGAACATGTCACCCTCGCGGATATGAATGTCGACAAACTTGTCCTCATCGACCACTTTGAGTACCATGTCGCCCTTGTACTGGTAAAACCATTCCTGGATATTGACAAGTGAGTGAGTGTGTGTGTGTGTATTAGTGTTGGAGGCAAGGATCACAGATGTCAAGTCACAATGTGGTTGGTTCCGGCTATAACTATTTTGGGTTTGAAAATCACGCTGAAAAATCTGCTCTCTGTCCAAGAATCCGCTACCCTGAATTTAACCCTACTAAGGCTTCCGGGTCCTTTCTGGCCCAGGCCCAACAGCAACCATGACGATTTTACCATTGACGAACCTACCTCGGTTTCGTTGATATGGTAATCGGTGCGGTGGTTCGGTCCACCGACAACCATAAGAAGGAAGTCGCCCTTCTGGAGCACGGCGTTACACACGGGCGGCTGGAGCCGGTCCCGGTTCTCTTCGATCCAACGCGGAAAATTGATAGGGGCAGTAAGCGGCATATTCGTTTCTGCTTTACGGGATATATGCGACAGTGGCGGATGGTAAAGAGGACATGCGGATGAGTGAGGGGAGGAAGGGGAGTAGGTAGGTGCGGAATGAGCTAATGTAGGCATATGAGGTTTGAGGGAGGGGCGGGGGGCGGATGGTACACCAGTCTCTACGAGTGAGGGATTGGGCTGAAACTCGCCGACCCGGTTTTACCAGTCACATCTCCTGTCCTATATATGACTCACGGGGTAGTGCTTTTTGTTCAGCTAGGAATGGGGAGGATGGGGTCAGGTCTCGAGAAGTGTGTCAGGAGCGATAACTGCGTAAATAGAGAGCCTTGTCGAGGTCTGGCTGGCTTAAGCTAAGGTTACGTAAGCAGGGTACAATTATACCCTCGAATTCTGCCCATCACAGGGCGTGTACAAAATATCGTGGACGAGAAGGCTGGGGGGGGGGGAAACCGTGGGGACTTTCTGAACGGCTTGAGCTAAACCATAAATAATGACATGCTAGAAAGTGTGGGGTAGGTAGTGGGTGGTAGGCCATAGCCGTCCCTTTAAATACTATCGGACTAGCAATACCATTGTACGCCGCCAGCCTGCTATGGGACTCCCTTCACGTAGGCCATCGCCATCGTGATCCTGTAGATGCATAGCCCCCTCCCCTCCCCTTGCATCTGAAACCCGCCCAGGCTAAACTGTAGCCCCCCCCCAAGGTCACGCTCGTACACCATGCGCCAAGCCATCAGATCTGCCACCATCAAGGGATTTTACCCAGACAACCTAGCTAACTGCCGGGGATGCATAATGCATGGCGACTGCTATCTACCAGCATATGGCAGAGAAATATCCCCTTCGGCCGGTTGAGGAAATGAAAGTCGAGTTCACCTGCCTCACGTTGGCCATAGAGTGGCGCCTCGTTAGGAAAGTGAAGGGAGATTATACTGAGGGGTTTATTCAAACATTAAAAATACCCGGCTGCATAAAGGATTGAGTTGTAAGGGACTTAGTGATCGCGCCGGTTTAGTTGTAGTGTAAAAAAATGGTAGATGGCATCAGAGATGCTCTATGACGTATCACAGAGTTTAGTTGGGTGGGAGGGATGGGGGGGCAAATAAACACAGGAGGATGATAAAAACAAGGTTGGAGGGGAAGGGGGGAGGAGGATTCAGGTCATGGATTATAAAACAGGGCGGAGAAAAACTGTAAACATTAGAAAAGATGAGCGAGTGAGCAGGATGGGCCAACAAGAAAGAAATCACTGTAATGTGAAATAAAGTGTATAGAAAAGCCCGTCGCCACGGATGGCCAAAAAAAAGCACCTAAGCGAAGACAGGCAATTAAAGTACGTAGATTATGCATGAAATCGAGGTGAACGGAGGGAGGGAGGAGGGGGTAATTGATAGAATGGGTTAGGTATTTAGTTAGGGGGAGAGGGTGGTTATACGCTGCGGTGTATGTGATGGATGGGCAGAGGGAGTGGTGGGTTAAAACATGTACAGGTTTTACACGTTCCGCCCCGTCGCGTAGCCCGGCGAGACCATACCGGCGTGGAGGGACGGCTGCAGGCACGCCGAGAAGTTAACGGGGTCATGCGGATGATGAGGGGGGGGGCCGGAGTGATGATGGCCGCCGGTGGTGGAGGCGGGCGAGGGCGGGCCGTGGGGGTGTGGGTCGTAGGTGGCGGTCATGGGGGTGACCAGACCGGACTCGTGGCTCACGTGCGGCGGGCCGGTACCTTTACCCACCCCGTGGTGCGGAGAGGCGAGAGCCGACACGGGGGTGACGGGTGACGAGTGGAGCGGAGAAGGCAGGGTGTGCACGTACCCGCCGCCGACAGGGCCAGCCAGGTGAGGCTGGGCCTGCAGCAGCTTCTCCACCTTGGTGATGAGGTGTTTGCCGTAGGTGAACTTCTTGAGGCTCTGAAGGTGCGGGCGGATCTTGGTGACCAGCAGGTCGCGGAGGTCACCGTCCACTGCATCCAGCATTTTCTGGACAACATAGTTGGCGTACTGGTCCTTCATCATAACCGTGAGGGCCAAGGTCCCGTCGCCGCGGGGTTGGATCACCTCCTCAATCAGGAGACGGCGCTGCTCGGGCGACCCAAAGGTCACGCAGCGCTCCACAACGTTGCTGGCGAACTTGTGCTTGGATAGTAGGAGTACGTTGCCGCGCACCTTATTGACCACTAGGGAGCGGTCGGCGGGCTTGCTATGCTCTAGGACGTGTTGAATCACGTAGTTACCGTATTGGTCCTGCACCAGGTTCGAGGTGTACTTGTGCAATTCCTCGAGGAGGGCCCGGGTTTGGCCTTCAGGGCAGTACTCAAACATGCGCTGGATTACGCGGCAACCGTACGGGTGGGTGGCCAGGGCGTACACCTGGCCGTGGAAGGCATCGATGATGAATTGGATATGCTCAGCCGGCACGCGCTCAATGGCTTTCTGGATCACGTGATTGCCGTTCTGGTCCTTGACACACTTGAGGATGCTGCCGTCCAGTTCGCGCACCATAGCTGCCTGCTGCTCGGTGAGGACGTGCTCCAGGGCCTTCTGGACCACACGACAGCCGTACATCTGCAGGGAGAGCGAGAGGACGTGCGAGTCCATCTGCTTGGCCAGCAGGTACTTTTGCGCCTGGTTGCCATGCTCAAAGAACTTCTGGATGACATAATTGCCGAAAACGTCCGTCATGAGCTGCAGGGCGTTGGGCAGAATCTCCTCGAAAACGAGACGCTTCTCGTCGCTGGTGGCGGTCTCGAGCTTCTGCTGGATGAAACGGGACCCGTGCTGGTCGCCGCTGAACTCGACCATGCTGCCCACAATGTCCTTGAGCTCGTACTTGCGGTTCTTGTTGTTGCGGAAGTCCTCGAGTAGCGGACTGCGCACGCCGTGGGTGGGGTCTACGCCGACCAGCCCAATTACGTTACCTAGCGGGGACGGGTGGCCATGGCCCAGACCGCCACCGTGGTAGGCATAGGCGTTCGGGGAGAGGGCGGTCAGGTTGCCATGGGCATCTAGGACGCGGCGGGAGCCGGGTGGCGTAGGCAGGCCAGCTGAGGTGAGCGGGGACGACGGAGCAGTGTAGGCCGCCATCAGTCCCGGTTGGTTAAGAGTCCCCAGGTAGTCCGCAGAGTGCTGGCGCAGGAGAAGTGTGTCGCGGGCGGCCAGGGTGTTGATGTAAGCTGGACCTGCAGGGTGACCGCCCACCGCCGGGTGGTGACCATAGGCGGCCGTTGCGGGGTGGGGCTGGGCCGAGTGAGGACGGTAGTAGCGGCGGTCGCTGAAGGACTGGCTACGCAGGGCGGCCGTGTTGAGAGTCAGACCGGGATGGTCACCGCCGTTGCCGGCGGAGTAGACTGGCCCGTGGGAGGGGTGGTGCGAGTAGTGGTGGTGGTGGTGGTGGTGCGAGGCTGCGGAATGCGAGCCGGGCGAGGTTTGGTGACTGTGATGCGGGTGACCACGGTGTGCGGCCAAGTGGCTTAGTTCACCCTGGCCTGCACCGAGGCCGTAGCCGCCGTCCGGGGCTCCCAGGTAGGCCGGGGGGCCGTGGGGGTCGGCGCCCACGCTGACTTTAAGACCGTCAGCGAACATAGACGCCTCGCGACCCAGGGGGGAGTAGGTGGTGGCTGAGAAGTTACGCGGGTGGCCGGTTTTGGGAGCTAGTCCACCGCGCAGACCCTGGGTGTGGCCTAGGAACGCATCGGTGGGGCCGAGTCCGTAGGCGGAGCGTGGGCCAGCCGAGTTCGGGTCGAGCACGATCTGCTGGAGCGCCAGGCTAAGATCGCCATACTCGTCTCCAGGTCGATGGGCAGAAGTGGCGCTGCGCGGACCGAGGGCCGGAACAGGCGGGGTGGATAAGGCACGCTGAGGGACCTCGAAGCGGCCGCGTAGCCAAGCCGACGATCCAGCCGGCACGGCGGAGTGGGGTACCAGGTCGTCGTCGCCACCCTCAAGCAGGGAGTTGACCATGGATTGGGCACTTTGTACCGAGGCGTCCTCCGTATCGTGCAGGCCAGTGTGGATGGACAGGGCGGCAGATAGGCGGTGACGCCGGGACTCCTGGAAAAAGTCTGCGACATTCATACTGTCAGTGGACGAGGTCGCACCCTTCTCTTCGCAGACGGCACCCGACGGGGCGAAGGCGCCGGCGTTGGGGAAACCGGTCGAGCGGGAACGGTTGGGGCCTAGCATGGACGGGGACGGCGTCCGTGGTTGGTATTCATCGCGGAACAGGTCGGACAGGCCGCGGCGCGGATCACCCGGCGCAGCACCTGCCTCGAAGAGGTGAGCAATCTGGCTGTCGGCGAGCTCCTTGCTGGCGTCCCCAGCTAGGGTGAGGTTGTCCGCTAGGGACTGGGTACGCGGGAGGTGGTTAAGGCGCGGCTTGAACATGTAGCCGGTGCCGTGGTCAGGCGAGCGCAGAGCCGGGCCGCTGTCGGCAAGGGAGCCGAGGAAACCCGGTAAGGGGCGATCTCCTGGGGCGCCCGGGTTATTACCTTCGCCACGGCCAGTAAAGGACTGAGAGGAGCGGGATGACCACATTGGCCAACCAGAGGACAGCCCATCTCCCGAACTTGTTGGTTCGCCGTGAATCGCCGGCTGGTCTGGACGGGCGGGCGGCGCGCTAATGGGACGGTGAAGCTCGGCAGCCATGGGCTCGAGGCTGTCAGTGGTGGAAAGGGGCTGGAGGCCAAATGTGGTCGACAGTTGGGGAGAGTGGAGTGAGGGGTAGTCAAGTAAGGGGAAGGGAGTAACAGAATAATTAGCGAACAGGGGCGCGGATAAGGCTACCAAGTGCCCTAGGCTTCGTAATACGGACGACAAATTAGATAGAAGGCACCAGACTCAGCTACTGGCAGCCTGGAGCTCGACCAGTAAGTCAGTTCGGTCAGGCTGACCATATGCGATTGAAGGGATTAACTTCACCGATAATGCTGGCCTGGACCACTGCTAAGGAAGGCGAGAGGTTACTGGTATCAGACCTGGAGGCAGAGCCGGGACGCCCCAGCAGGGCAGCCTTGCTTACCGACTCCCGGGGAGCCCAGTCGCAGCCCGTGCCTAGCTGACGTACTGCGGTAACCAGGTGGCCGGCACCCCACCCTTGGAACGACGATTCCAACTGAACTTACCGGGTTGTCGGGACACAACGACGATGGCTGGGCGGCCAGGGCGTCGAGCAATCGGGAGGTGCTCATTCTTCAAACGACTTGCTTCGGACAGACCTGGAGATATTTCGGTGGGCACGTCAGAGATGGGGCCGAGCAGTCGAAATAGAGTGGGGGGCTTGGGGTGGTTAGCAGAGTGATGCGTGCAAGATGGGCCACGCCAGCAACGGTAAAGGGGGAATCCCGGGGTGAAGGATGACTGGGTGTGATGGAGGAGGTCGGGAGGTAAGCCAAAGTCCAATATGGCTCGCTAAGGCGGTGGTGGTCTGACTATTTGGGGAAAAGAAGAAAGGAGGGGGGTCTGAGGGCTGGAGACTTGGCTAAACGAAAGGGTATAAAGTGGTCAGTCTAGCCAGCAAAGGAGCGGAGTTCAGTCCTGAGAAAGGTGAAATAAAGAAGTGGGGCAGCCTGGGCGGCGAACTAGAGGTAATGGAAAAAAATGTGAGACGGCTTGTCGGTTCTTCAGTAGGAGTTGGCCGACAGAGGCGGGCTAGACAAGCAACGACGGCTACAATGGCAAAGACGGAAAAATGTACTAGAGAGTGACCCGGGGTTATAGAAGAGAGCAGCAGCCACAGTGGAGAGGGGGAGGCGTGTAGGTTGAAGAGGAAAGTGGGGGGGGCGGGAAGGGAAGGGGCGGGTAGGCTTAAGCCACCGGGCGGAGAAGTCCGGCCAATGGACCAATACACACACACACATACACTTACGTATCACACTCGCACGGTAAGCAAGGCTACCAAGCACGTTTGAGACGGACACGAGACGGGAGGTACAACGACGTAGACTACGATGGAAATCGGCCAGCAAAGACGTGGATTGTCTAGGAGGCAGGTGGCTGGGAAAGCGTAGGGAAATGGAAGGGGAGGTAAGTGCAGATGAATAGCAAGAGAGAGAGAGAGAGAGACGTTAGTAAAGGGCCAGGAGGTTCGATGAGCAGGTGTGTGAGAGTGAAGAACGCAGGATGTGCGTCGACGCAGACTAATGACGAGCGACAATGGCGGGAAAGGAGAGACCAAGGCCTATATGCTGAGGGTTCATAGCGGAGGCTCCCCGCTTGTCACTCAAGCAAATATATGAACCACTCGCTGTACACTTCCTATCGGTTTAAGTAGACCAATGCGGGGGGTCAATCCTTTCGAGCGTTAGCCGTTCGCTCGTTGCGAGCCACACCCTGCGATTGTTGTCATCCTCACCACACAATGACCCCCATATGGTCGACATGAAGCACTGAAAAAGCGAGAAGGGATGGACCACACAAGGTCGCCGGAGACGACCAACGACGGAACAGGAGGAGTGGGTGCTGGGCGGTTAGGGTGGGGCGGATCAAAAACCTGTGCCTCACCCTGAATCCGCCAGCCTCTCCCTTCCCCCCAAAAAAAACATGAAAATTACCGACGGTAGCCATTGGCTTGGAGAAAGTGTACCAGGGGGATTGGGAGCTGGCAGCGAGTGCAGGGTATGTACGGGTAGGATGCCTGCAGGCGTGTGAGGATAGACATACCGTAAGAGTAACTCAGAGACGCAGTGACGCAAGGGAGCGGTGTGGGTTGGGGCGAGGAAGGGGGGCACCGGGCGATGGACAAGGGCGTCAGGGGTTCTCGGCCAGGGTTACAATCGTTGTCGCTTGTCTAAAGGTAATACGGA
>JANBPT010000073.1:0-82886 GCA_027575765.1 Tieghemiomyces parasiticus
CTTTGAAAGTGGCACAGCCCTGATTCTCATGCGGGGAGAAATGACCTTCAAGGTGCACGCCGCTAGTCTGGGAGGTTAGTGCCACTAGACTGCTAGGCATGCAAGGTTGATAAAGCCGGTGAAGGGAATGTTGGGTAAGCCCGAATACCATCTTCAGCGCAATACCTTTAGGCCAGCGCAGCCGTTGCAAGATAACCGTAACTTCTGCTAATGTTAACAATTCCTGGGGGTGTGTTAGGCTTTAAATTGCCTTACGTAGATGTGATTGCGGAGCCGTGCCATACTTTGGTCTACGCTACGAAATGTTATTGTCCCGTTACGTATAGGCTTTTCCGGTGACGCACTGAGCATGGGGCACCCCAAGCGTGGCCCGCGTTTCCTTGACCGCGGTCTACATTACTAGATAGCTCTTGGTTTCTCAGACAATGCAATTTAGGGGTGAGGGTTCTAGTGCACAGGTTTAAGCTGAGATGCACCTATTCTAATACTGCCTGATGCTGAAAAATGAATTACTGTAATGTCCAAAGAATGCAGCCAATAGGTGTCATTTTCACTAAGGCAGATGTTGTAGACATTTTACATTTGCACAAGTAATCTGTCTCCAATCAACAAATGGACAAAACAATAGCGAGTACCAGTACCCTGAAATGATGCATATTCAATCCATGGGAGCGGTGTGGTGGACGTAATCGAAATATCAAGTATCTCAATAAATGAGTGATAATAGTTAGCCTTTGTTAATTCCGACTTGGAACTTTATGCATGGTAAAGTTTGGTGTCTTGATCTTGTCAGTATCGTGCTAGGGAAGAAGGGAAGATTGTTAGGGAAGTGTGGCAAAGCGTTGCAAGTGTCGTTCGAAAGGAGTGATGGCCTAGATGGCTGCAATAAGACGTGAGATTGGTAATGGAATTTGTTTTTCTTAGCTGAGTGCATGGGTGGCGGCGTGAGGGCACGGTAAGGCTGCTGGTGACTGCTGCCTGATGCATCGTGGTGTAAGGCCGTTTACGCGACCACAAGCAGCAAGGGTTACTGTAAGGTTGGTAGAGGCTGCCAACACTAGCTGGCACTGGGGCGGCTTGACAGGGTATCGTCTAATTCAACTGCGGCAAAGGAGGAGGAAGGATCTCCCCCTCCTGACAACTCAACTCACCAGGGTACTCCTATTGGGAAAGATGACTTTGCAAGGGCCGTATGTTTTGCATGTACAGAGGCATAACGGGCTTGATACCATGGCAAATTCTAACCTCTCTCTCCTTTCTCTTCAATTTGTATGCTCCAAAGGCCGAGACCAATTGCATATACAAACCCCATGTTTTCCCCGTTTTAGTTAACCCTTTACAATCTCCTCTGCAAAGTATGCCAACACAGGGTACAGCCCACAGCACCTCTAGTAGGCTACACTGACCCAACACATTACAATCACACTGTTGGGTAAGTAAGCACAGGCCTCCATAAGTCTAGATACCTGCTACCCTACTGTAGAATAGTGCAATAACTGCACCATCTTCTAACATTACCTACATCTCTCTCCAGTCCTCACTTCCCTTCATTGCGCAATGAGTTCAGAGGTTAAGCTTAAATGTGTAGCCCCTGTTCCATGAGGCCTTTAGACCGCCACATGTATTAAACAGGTCTGGAGGGGCAGCCCACTCCCCCTATATTGCTGCTCTGGTTGAGGTCTTTGATGCTGAGCAGATAATGGTCACCACCCAAGCTGAATACCTCCATGATGTAAGGGTTGGGGTCATTACACTTTAACTTGCAGCCAGGTCTGGCTTTTCCAGCACCGACCAGCCTCCCCCACGCATGCACATATTGAGGGGGGTGTCTGTCTGTCCACCCACTCCACTCCTCCCTTAAACAACAAGCCCTGCTATTGACCTGCGGAGACAGGGATCTTACCTATCAAGAGACAGCTATCAAGGCTTTCCAACAAGTTGTGAATGACCATCAGGCGCACTGATGCAACACCTTCCTCAGCCATTGTTCCCTGGGGACACTGTCCACAACCCTCCAGTTTTTACCAGTGGCTACCCTGGTGTCTTGGTCCAATTCAATATCCTCCATGTACCCACCCAAGTTGGCCGTCTACCCTTGGTCTCCTTTCTTCATTCAAACTGGCATACTCAATCCTCCATCTTAACAGGCTTGGACATCATATGCCTAACTAGAGGCCCAATACTTGCCAATTGGTATGATCCTCCATGGCAGGCTTCTCAACCTCCTTGTAGCTAATGGCAATTACCCACGCAAGTGCTGAAGTCTAGGTGGAGAGTTAGCTGATCATACAGGTAATCCTTTGGTATAGAGACCAATGCTAATAGGGACTCGGAATCTGAAATAACTGTTACAGTGATTTACTGCTAGGGCTGTGTCCAAATTGGGTAATTTGGTCAGGATAACATTGCCACGTTTTTACTTTTGGCTAATTTAATGCTGATAAACTCTAGATGCCACAAAATACTGCAAGGATTTTAAGCTGGAGGTCTCAGATTACAGTGTTTCAGATGAACCGTAAGAGAGTTAACAATGACAAATTGATTGGTATAAACCACTCCAGGATTGAACCATCTTTAACTTCACAGCTTGCTTTGTTAACCATCCATCATGTCTACTTTTCAAACCCCCTCCCCCACTCCACCCACCTTAACCAGGCGTGATGTATGGGTCCTCATTTATAATTCTTATCTGGAGGGTCACAAGGCAGATGCTATTCTTAATGGTTTTGACTTATAAGCTGAGCCCAGCTGCCCCTAGCCACTCCACCATCTATAGGTGGCTGGCTTGCTTTTGCACAGGTCACTATTCTTTTGCAAATGACTCTCATTCTGGCCGCCCATCAGATGACATTGGTGGATATTATGGGGACGTGGTCCTGAGATGGTTGGGGGAAGACCCTCGACTGGTTGCTGAGCAGCTGGCCCATGCCTGCCACACTTCCCCTAGCACCATGCGCAATGTTCTACGCAGGGACTTGGGGTTGCATAGCTATTTCAATTGCTGGATCCCCCACAACGTCACTAATGACCAGCGCCACAAGCAGGTACGTTTTGCCACCAAGTTCCTGGAGAAATTCGATGGAGCCAATGACTACCTGCTGAACTCCATTGATACAGGCTACGAGATTTGGGTGTATCTTTATGATCCCCCCCCTGCTGGCTCTGATTACCTGGGGTGGTGCCCTAAAGGTGGCCCTGTCCCAACTGAGACTCGCCAAGGTCATACCACACCCAAGGTAATGCTGACCATTTTTTTTTCACCAGGCGTGGCCTATTACACCTGAGTGGCAAGCCCCCGGGTGTTGGGGTCTCCACCAAACTCTATATTGAGTACGGACTGAAGCCCATAGTCTATGCCTGGGTGAAGGTACGTGGAAGTTTGGACAGTCATCCTCCACGGCCCTACCATAATAATGCACCACAGCTCCCTGTACCTACATTGCCGCCTCTAGATTCAAAGTTCTGTCGGCCCCTTCCTACAGTCCTGACCCGGCCCCCTGCGACTTCTGGCTGCTCAGGAATATCTAACAGCAGCAGAGGGACAGGAAGTTCACCACGGTGAAGATAGTTGTGGACGCCTGGAAAATGCAGTTCGCCAAGCTTCAGCCAAATGACTTTAGAGCTAGCGATGAGAGCTGCACAGAACGAGGTCGCTGAGTGGTACAGGATGGGGAAACTATATTGAATAAACGCTGTTTGACTTAGAAAGCCCATAACGACTTGGAGGTATCAATATTTATTTTCATCATCTGGGTCGTGCACAACCATCATTTTTCCAATAGCCAATATGTCTTATTTTGGGTCTTACGGATTGGAGGTAGAGATCTGTTTGCATGGGATCACCGCCCTTACCACGGTCGTCCTGGGGATACTTTGCTACTGTGCGAATGAGAGATTGGGGCGCAGGTGTAGGGAGAATGACCAACACGCCCACATATCTTCTGCTGGTACTGATTAGAGTTAGCGGGGGAGGGAAGGGACACTGAGTCTGGCCATCGTGTCCCTTGTGCACGCCAACGCAGGCCCAAAGTCTCTTGAATTTAGTGTCCGATCGCTGCAGGTTGATCCGCGTATTCAGGCACGCCGTCTGATCACCCAAGTTTGCCAATTGATGTGTAGCTATTTCCAGCGTATTAATTTGTGGGGTTGGCTATGTCTTACAGGAATCAATGCTTCCAACCAATTGGACTACCCTGTCGTAGTGCGTCGGGGTTTGATGGTGCTGGCCCCCCTACTCGCCTCCACCTGGTCTATTGCCCCCCCTCGCCCCCTGGCCATCTCAACCTTTTTAGCAACGTTCACCTTCCACACGGCCGAGCGAGGGGAAATTTCACCCCTCCTCCAAACACACACCCACTCACACGCACCGCCCCTTCTTAACAGGCCGTCGATCATTCTGACATTCGCCGGGGTCGACAACTTAAACTCCAGCAGCCTTATTGGACGCACCGCTCATTTAGGTGATAGTTTAGTGGGGGCGCTCGCCTTTCTTGGCCCACTCGACCATCCACGCCAACATAAGCCCAGTAGCACTGGGTCCTTGATTCTCATTCACTGGTATCCAGATAGCCTGGCCGGTAGGACCATCACTCACCAGCTCCGTCTAGACCTTGGAGATGCAGTACCGATGCCTTGTACCACGCCAAGATACCCCGGTGAGAACAGGTCACTCGGGTGCGCAGTTATCGTTCTACCATGTATGTTACCCTCAGCTAGCTGGTGCAGTTGCCAACAAAAATACTTACCTGTCTCTTTCAGTTTCGTGCTATTGGTCTGAACCCTCCCCCACAAACCTGGCAGCATCTTTTTCTTATGTCTTCCACCCTTCCCATCGCGAGATAGATTCCCCTTTCCGGCGGTAAATCACACTGCTTCACTCGACCTCCTTTTCACCAGTGTGGTCACCCTGACCCAAATGGTCTTGTTGGACACCATGGCATAGAAGCCAGGCCTGTCCACGCTACCTCTGGCTTTGGTCAACCGACCTACTGCATTAGCCGTACGAAGCACTGCGGGGCAGGGCGAGTTCCATTGGCGTTTACCAGATATATGGCGGTCTTAGGCGTGGTAGGCAAGCCGGTCCTTGCCTGACAAACAATCCTCTTGGCGCCATCTCTCATCCGATTCGCTGGAGGACACCAGCGGTGGTATAGCCACCGCCCCTCATTGACCAGTGCTTACCCGTCTCCCCAATTATCTCTCTTCCTAAACATTGACCTCCTGGACTGTGACTGGGCGCCTCTGTCGCCTTCCCACCCCGCCCGCCTCCATGTCTATGTGTATTATTTCTTTTACTTTTTTTCCAAGGGGTGTGCCCGTGTTGTGGGAGAGCAGGAGTAGAGCGGGTGTATTGGTGTGAAGGTACATCGTGGGCTCTCCTGACCTTTTTTACTCCTGCCAGCGCTCTGCTGGATATGCTACCCACCCACTCACCCTCCCTCCCGCATATTATGTCGCCCACGCCCGCCTGCTGCCTCATGGCTGGCCATTGTAACGGTCCAAACCTGGCCTTGCTTCCTTCTTTAACGAAAGTCCCTAGCGCGCACCGTCTGTAACTCCAGTGTTATTACGGCCGCCTGTGTCCTCCCCTCGTCAACCCGACCCTTAGAAAAGATACTGTTTTCTTTCCCTTTAGCACCCCCACTTTTTTATGTTTTAATTTTCCGCCTAGTGTGCCACGACCCTTTTATTACTGGCTGCGTCCGACCAACCTTTCTCTCCCTTCCTTCGGAGCTCATCCGTCCTACCAACGCCGACCCACTTTGCACCACTCTCATCCGCCCTCGAACCATACTCAGTGCCACATCAGGAGGGCATACATCCGACAACTTACTGACCTTGTCCCACCACCATCTGCCCGTACACATTGGCCATGTCCAAGCCCAAGCAAAAGCCCTCGCGGCTACTGGGCTTCGTGACCCGCTTCCGCGTCATTTTCATCATCGTCGCCATCCTCTTCCTGGTCCACATTCTCTATTCCGCCCTCCTGCGCCCCAGTCCCGTGCGGATCGCCGCGGACCTGGTCAAGAGTAAACCCACGGATGTCGGCGGCCCGCTCCACGCGCCCGCCCCGCCGCCCTCAGCCGCCACAGGACCAGTGGTGGTGGTACCTCCCGTGGCGTCTGCCGCCGGCAAGGACGCCGTGGCCCCTGACGTGCCTTTTCTCACCCCGCCGACGGCTGGCGCCCACATCCCGCCCGTTCCCTTGGATCAGCCCGAGCGGGTCAAGGGCGTTTTTGTGGTCCTGGTGCGCAACAAGGAGCTGCACGAGCTGCGGTGGTCGCTGCGTCAGCTAGAAGACCGGTTCAACCACAAGTACAATTACCCGTACGTGTTCCTCAACGACCGACCCTTCACAGATGAGTTCAAGAACACTATTTCGTGGATCACCAAGGCCAATGTGAGTTTCGGACTCATCCCGCAGGAGCACTGGAGTCTGCCCGAGTGGATCGACCGTTACAAGATGCTGGAGGGCATGAACGACCTAGTCAAGAAGCAGATCATCTACGGGGCCAACCTGTCGTACCGCCACATGTGCCGCTTCAACTCGGGATACTTCTTCCACCACCCGCTGCTGGACGGCTACGACTACTACTGGCGCGTGGAGCCCGATGTGCAGTTCACATGCGACATTGACTACGATCCGTTCCGTTACATGCAGGAGCGGGACCTCAAGTATGGCTTCACCATTTCGCTACACGAGATCCCCGAGACGGTGCCGACGTTGTGGGAGACAACGCGTAAGTTTATGAAGAAGCACCCCGAGTACGTCGAGCAACACAACACACTCGACTGGGTGTCCGCGGACGAGGGCCGGTCGTACAACATGTGCCACTTTTGGTCCAACTTTGAGATTGGGAAGCTCGACTTTTTCCGGTCCGAGCGGTACCAAAAGTACTTTGACTATCTGGACCAGGAGGGCGGGTTCTTTTACGAACGCTGGGGCGATGCCCCCGTCCACTCGCTCGCCGTCGCCATGTTTCTGCGTAAGGAGGAAGTACACTGGTTCCAGGATATCGGCTATGTCCATACCGTCGCCCATAACTGCCCGAGCGATAAGGAGATGCAGAAGAAGTGCCACTGCAACCCTGAGACGTCCATCGACCGTTCGGAGTACAGCTGTACTCGGAGGTGGGTCAACTTGCCGGCCAGTCCTTAAACGTATGTGTGTGCGTGGTTGTATCTGTCGCCTCTCTTACCCACCCAGTCTTTTGTTTTACTTCCCGCCAACCCAGCTTCCATTTTCATGACTTTTTACTCTTTTCCCCTGTCCCTATTTTATCACCATCCTCGTTGGTTCTCATTCTGAATCGAGCTCCAACCCAGTTCATAAACCCTCCCCCCCCCCCCGCATACCTCACACAACCATTTTCCTCCCCCCCCCCACTCCCATTAGCCTTGAGTAGATCGATCGACTTGTGGAAAAATAATAATAATCCCGCAGGCTTCACCTACCTGCCAGCGAAGTGTGCATTGTTATGATTTATGTTCGTCATTAATACCAGTTGCCCTAGGGTCAGCCCCTGGCTGACGGAACATGCAAAGTATCCACATGGAGAGCACCTCGGCTGACTCCCTACCCAGAAACCGAAAACGTGTCGCCGTCAGCTGCCCCCCCCAGCCGCAGCGCAGTTTCACCCGCTCCTTCATCCCTGGTGGTGGGCTGCACCTTCCCCCATTCCTTAACCCTGCCAACGCTTAGCAGGTCATCCTCCACCCCTACATTTTGTCCACCGCAGGCTCATGCCCCACGCCCGTCTTTATTAACCAGTCCCTTCCGTGTCGCATTGTCCGATAAATTCCTTCGTACTTTTATACCCAGTTGCCATGTCTACTTCTCTCTCGCACAAATTACGTCACCTGAGGGTCATCGGCGCTCGTCGTGCCCAGCTCCCTCGCCTCGCCACCTCGAGGATCATGGTACCGGCGCACCGCTCACTCGCACCCGCTCTCGCTCGAGCCGCCTTTCACGCCACGGCTCTCCGCCCTAGTGGCACAGGCGTGGGCGGAAGTAGTTTTGTCAATGTCTACGATCAGATGGGGGCTCAGCCGACCCTCCGGGTCGAAAGCTACACTCCGCATGGGTTCACCTTTACCAACGGTGCCCGTGTGAACGGGCCTGTCTTGGCTGTCGGTCCCACCGTGCTTAGCTGGCAGCTACCGCCCCCACCGCCGACAGCCGCCGCGGCGTCCCCCGCTGGTAACAAAGTGCGTGGTAGTGGTGGCGGCCAGTGGTCGTTTGAGAACTGGAACCGGGATATGTGGAAGGTGCTCGAAGTCGTGACGCCGAAGCCTGAGATTTTGGTCGTCGGAACCGGACGGACGTTCGTGCCGTTGCCCGCTGAACTGCAAAAGTATCTCCGGTCGTTGGGCATCCAGCTCGAGGTCACAGATACGGTAAGTGTTAATATCACCGATTTTGCCTCGCGGTCATAAGGAACTGAATGGGGTGCCGGCCTGTTTTTTTTTTCTCTTTCTTTCTTTCTGTGTCAACGCTATGGCTCCACGACACTAGGCGTATCACCAAGGGAAGGCTTGCTCCGTACGGAACTAACAGTTACTCAACTACATCTGATATGTGCCCGATTGCTGGGGATTATCCTATTTTATTTTTAGCGTAATGCCTTCGCCAACCATGGACTGCTCACTGAGGAAGGCCGGCCGGTTGCCGTCGCCATGCTCCCAATTAGCTAGAGTGTCGTGTCCTCAACCCCCTGCCTTTGCAATATATATATATATAATCCACTTTGCTTTACGTTCGCTCTTTACGGTAGACATCCACCACGCCGTGCTGTTTTTTAGTTTGGAGTTGGGAATACTGCCACCTATCGGCCAAATAGTTACGAACACCAAAACTTGGTAGTTACCTTGTGCACAATGAAGGGGGGGGGGAGTGGCAGCGCTCCTTTTGCGATACAATGCCATGTAGAAACAGAGACACTCTAACACGCTGCATTTCACTGGAGGACGGGTGTGCCGTCTCGGAGGATACCAACGCCAATCTACCCGCTGCTGTGAAAGCCAGGGGCAATCTTCCCCCCGTCGGATCAAGGCCTGGTGGGCAGATGAGGAGACAACCTGGTGCGCCAAGCCTCAGGGGCGTACCTGGCGGGTTCGACAGTACCGGCCTGGCCATCTGATAAAACGGGATGCGCCGGCTGGGGTGCGGGGGATACGTGGGAAACGGCTCGACAATTGGTCATTCCCCTTCTCTTAGCCCCCACCATAACCCGCACTTCCAAGGGTGGCGTGGTCTGAGTTGGGGGCACCCTGTCAGCCCAGGGGGATTCGAAGAATGCCCGCTTCGGTTATCTGATCCTACGGACTGCCGTACTCAATCGCCAGCTCACGTCGCTTGTACGTGGTGCATGTGGCTCGCCTACACTGCTTTCCCCTCCCCCTCCTGTATCAGTCACACCTGGTATCGACGGTCATAGTGATACTGTGAGGCATTTTTGCCCCATGGCTGCGGAGGGAAGGCGTAAGGAGGGCGCTGGTTTGCGTCGCCTGCCGATTATAAATCAATGGGAAGTAGGGGGGTGCTTATGCTTGAATTGTGGATTTAGCCGAGGTTGATCACGATGGAGGCGTGGATTGGTGCGGCTAAACCGCTGTACATAGTACGTCTATTCCGACGTTCATGTCGCTTTGGAGTGCAATGAGAGGGCCAATTACCTCGTAGCTCTGACACGTAGTGGCGGGGAAGGAGCAGCACGAGGCGACCTCATCGTCCCGCTACACGCTATCTGATTGTCCGAGGCCCTTCCGCCGTATTCTTCCTCAAGCCCGATACGGTGACTCATCCGCTCTCCCTGGCCTATCCTTTTCCACTGCTGCCCGCCTTTTACTCTGCCAATATATAGCTGCCTGCCTTCCGCCCCCCTCTCTCCCTTCCTACCTTTATCAGATCGGACCCCTTTAGCACAATCTTTTCGTTGTATTGTCCCATGGGACATTTTTCTTGACCGACCTCTGTTGCTTATCTGATTTCGTACCTAGTCGCCCTATCATTAGCTGCTGACGGGCCACTACTACTACTTGAATGCCCCATTCCACCGCAGTTGGGTTTATCCGACACACCGTTACATCCGTACACCCCAGCCTACCAGTCAGCGGCTCTCCCGGGCGCGGCTCCTTCCCCCCTATCCAACCACCCAAAGTATTCCACTTCCTTCCGCGGTGCTTCACCTGCCCTCCTTTCTCCTTGTAGCATCCTATCCTCTTTTCGGCCATCACATTGATTTCTACAGCTGCTTATAGTCCGCAACGATTCGTCGGCCAAATTTGGACCCGGGCTGAAATACGTGACTCTTGTTCTTTCGCTTGGCTGTGCCCCCCTCCCCTATTATTTTCTGTATATTTATCATGTCAGGCTTTGTTGCCAACCGGTGCTGCGTCGTTCTCCAATGCCCACAGGCACAGCGGATGAGCGTCCCAAAGCGGCCTACACCCGGCTGCTGCTATACGGCGATGTGCTGCCGCCGGGCAGTCACCTTGTCGCGTTCGGCTACCCCAGCGGTGAAGCGTGGCGCAGAGCTACCGACGACGACGACGGCGACCTCCCCTTTGATCTCCCACCGTGCCAGTGGGTCCTTGGGTAGCCTGGGCCGCGGGAACACGGGATCCTGTTGTTTTCTGTCCACGGCGAACCCCGCCGCGGCCTCTTATGCTCCGGGTAGGGAGCCTCTAGCCTCGTCTGACCCACTTGAACGGACCTCAGAAGCAATGCGGCAGCCAGGCACCAGCGGCCCGACGTTTACCCCCTACCGTCACGCCGAACCACAGACCACGTGGAACCCCTACCCGCCAGCGTCAAAACGCGTCGAACCTAATTCCACGATCGCCAGCCCTCGTGCGGCACCCAGCGTCATAAGCCAGGCCACCCCCGTTTCCCCTGCCACTACCACGACCGCTACCTCCCCTACTACCAATCCGTCGTTCTACCGCCGTCAACTCCCCGCCATCCTCACGTCCTTCACCTCGCCGGAGGGCCGGGCACGGTTCAAAGAGAGCCTACTCAGTGGCTACGCCGAGGGGTACTTCAATCTCGCGGGCAACTTCACCACTCAGTCTGAGCCGGCGTTTTGCGGGCCCAGCTCCCTAGCCATGGTACTCAACGCCCTCGAAGTCGATCCGGGCCAGCCGTGGAAGGGCGTGTGGCGGTGGTACAGCGACGAGCTCATCAAGACATGCGCCGAACCAGAGGTGCTCAAACGCACAGGGATCACCTTTGAACAGTTTGCGTGTATGGCAGTCCGTCACTGCGACATCCAGGCCCACCGGGGCCGGGAAGGGCCCAACGTGATAGATTCGCCTGGGACGGTGAGTTTGGCCCAGTTCAGGAAGGACGTCCGTAGGGTGTGCGCTGGCACCGATGAATTTATGGTAGTGTCATTCGCACGCAAGGTTCTCCAGCAGACCGGCGACGGTCATTTCTCGCCCATCGGGGCGTACCACCCGGAGACAGACTCGGTACTGGTGTTGGACACGGCTCGTTTTAAGTACCCAAGCTTCTTCGTGCCCCTTGAGACTCTGTACGAGGCGCTGCACCCCGTGGATAAGACGACCGGGAAGTCCCGCGGGTACTTTTTGATCCGCCGGGCGCTGGCCAAAAGGTCGCCACTGGAAGAGGCCACGACGGTAGATGGCGAGACGGTGACTATGCCTGGGCGAGTTGGCGGTGAGTGCTGCGGAGTTGGTGCCTTGACTACCACTGACCGCAGAGGCAGCAAGCCTTTGAGTGGCGCAGGCCCTGACTGCGACACGGCACAAGTGCGTACGGTAAAGGCGAGTTCGGCCGCTGGTTGTACTTTGATCGCCTCACCGTCAGTATCGTCGACAGTCCAGCTTTGCCCCACCTGCATGAGCAAGGCAAAGACCGAGGGCCGTTTACCAACCTGCGCAAAACACTGACCCTTGTATGTGACTAACAGGTGTGAGTGCATGTCAATTGAATAAATAGTATGTGGTTCCGATTGAACCAGGTGGGGTTTATTTCTTGAGAGCTGAACTTGGCTGGGACGTGAAATTCTCCAATTTCAGCAATAGTGATTCACCATCAGGTCATTGGGCGACATTGATCATTTTTGCCAAATTTATCATTAGTCATGCGCACAGTACCCCTTCTCATGGATTAATTTAGACGATCGACCATCCTATATATATATATATATTTGGGGGGAATGACCAAGCAGCACCGGCTCATCACCCGTCTCCCTAAACCCCCGTTACCCTACATGGTCAAGGGTAAGGATGTGTCGATGAGGGAGGGCAAGGCGAGTGACAAGACGGAAGGAAGGAAGGAGGGGACATCCTGCCGATGATCTTCCCTCGCCTATGCCATATCTAACACCATATATTTTACTAGGTCATCATTTAGGTCCGCAGCGACCGTGGGTGAGAATTAGTAGTAGTGGGGGGGGGAGGGATACGCGCCGATCATAACAGAGCTGCTTACTCGCGTCGTTTCTACCTACGCTGACGCGACAGAGTCGCCGCTGTGGTACCCGAGTCATCCCCGCTTGCATGTCTGCCAACCACCATGGTTCCCTATCCAAGTCACTCCAGCGTACACGTTGTCAACGCTCAGAACCATTGTCCAGCTGCTTGGCGGAGGGCCTGCCGCAAGAGGTGGAATGCCTGGTTAATCAGTGTCTCGATCGACCGGCCCTTACACTTGCAGCGATCACAAGCCCCGAAAGAAAGGAGTGACGGTTCGAACAGGGTTCTGGTAGTGCCGCTCTGAAGACCCGCCGTGGACGTTTAGGTGGTGGTGGCGGCGAAGGGGAGGGGGAAGTGAGGGGGATGGGTGCTGCAAGTAGAGATGAAATCTAACGTGTACGAAGCTTTTGATGTGTGTAAGGATATGTCGTACCCTAGATTGAACCCTTTACGTATCCTCCAAGGCGATTCCAATCCATGATGAAGCCAGAAGTTAATCAGTCAGTCCATGAATGGCCTGTTAAGTTTACAATACACTTCAATACGGGAATCCAGCGGTACCGCGACAGCTTAGTACGCTTGACAAGTCAACAGGAGGGCCGGTGTTTAGGCTGTCAAGCGACGGTGTCGTGTCTCGTTGTACTGGGCTCGGTAGCGTGGTGGTCGGATGGCATTGCCCGCTCGCACCGCCTTCTTTCCCTCGCTGTCGGCGACGCCCATGCCATGACCGCACTGCAGGATGCAGTTGCGAGCGGCAGCGGCGGACATTGCTCCCGCTGTTGACCTCTGCCTTTCCAGCGTTGGCTTGCATCACCTTGTGCTTGTCGCCCTCCCCTGATTCGGTCACAGGTGACTGGAATGTTTGTGTGTCGTAGTG
This sequence comes from Tieghemiomyces parasiticus, assembly GCA_027575765.1. Taxonomy (NCBI): domain Eukaryota; kingdom Fungi; phylum Kickxellomycota; class Dimargaritomycetes; order Dimargaritales; family Dimargaritaceae; genus Tieghemiomyces; species Tieghemiomyces parasiticus. Next base: position 13,319 of record JANBPT010000073.1, read on the forward strand.
GGCGTGAGGCTGCCGCCATCCTCCTCCCGCTGATAGAGTGACGGGGGGGGGGCGCTACACTACACAGACCCCGGCTCGTTCCCTACCGGCCAGCCAGCCAGCCCCCCCTGGCCCACGCTTTGCTTAACACTTCCACGGCACGTCACTCCTGGTGTCCCGGGTGCTGAAGTCGACTGCAGGGCTGGCCACCCTAACGCAGCGGCGCCGCTGGCACTGCGGGAAGAGGGGCTGCTAAGGTTTTTTTATCCTCCACCATTCTGGTTTCCCACTGATTGTGGCGGCGAGGCATTCGACATCCCCGCCTTTCAGGCCCACAGGGATTGCTTCCGGCGGGGCCTTGCCACCTTTCTCTCCTCCGCCTGCCGGCCTCTTAGGCCCAGCCCTTTTCTTACAACAACCTCTGGGAGCTTGTTGCTCCGTCCCCCATCCCCCGCCATCGCCCGCCAGGGTTATTTTTCGGAGTAGCAGGCATGGAGGATATGCTTCAGGGGTCCGTGTCCTCTCCTACCCACCTCCATCAACGTGCGGGTGTGCCTTCTCTCTCCTCCAACTTGTCTCCTATCCTACTGCTTATTTTTGCTGTCGAAATATTATCCTCCGCTCAGCACCCTTTCGCATACAAGCCCGTCTCCCGCCTCTCCGTCGCACGTACACACATTCCTATCCCCTTCAGCGTCTACCAGTCCTCCGCCCCCCTCCTCGCCTCTGCTTAGGGATATGTGCTTTGCTCTCCCGCTCCCCGCTTCGACATCAAACACGCCATAGATACTTGCAGAAGATTCTCACATAACCTCGCCCATCCACACTGCTGCATTTTATCGGTCCTTGTATTCCGCCCCCCATTCGTTTGCCCACCCGCGGTCCTACGTGCCGGGTTGCCAGGCCGACCCTGCTTGGTAATTCGGACTCTTCCTCTTAATTCGTACTCCGCACTTGTTACACCGACCTGGGCTTAGTCACACTACTATACCCCGTCCTCGTACCTATACCCCGCTCGCTAGAAGGCCCCATACTCTCTCAACAGCCAGCTATCCATCGCTTCGACCCGCCGCCGACTTCTCTCCGTCACGACCGACGTGGTTGATCCCTATTCTTCTCCGCTTTTGAGCATGAAGGGCTTACCGCCTCCTGGCCCGCGGACCTCCCGCACCGCTGATTCGCCGCTCATCCGTCCGGTATTACCAGGTGGAACGCCACCCTGGGCAGCGGGACCGCCCAAGCCTGGTCCTAACATCCGCGAGTTTGAAGTTGAAATCGAGGAAGAAGTACCCGTCAACACCAACCCCCAGGTACCTGAGGATGTGGTCAAGAAGTATGACGAGGTTATGGACGAAATGAAGCGCGTACGCGGTGCGCTCGGTAAACGGGCCCGGCGGAAGCGGCTCCTCAAGTTCACAGAGGATATCACGGACGATGAGGCCGACGGCCCGGACGGCTCTGACCACGGCGGCTACAGCCTGGATCGCAGTCGGGGCGACCGTCATCCCTATGGCGAGACGGCGTCAATCTATTCCCTGGATGCGCCCGTATCGAATGGGGAACTGGAACGGATCGTAGCGGAGTCGGAACCTATCGATAAGTTCCTGTCAAACTCGGCACCCGTCACGCCGTCGCCCTTTAGCTCGCCACCACCCACCATCCAGGTTTTCGAAAACTTGATCATCCCCGCTTCGGAAGCTGAAGCCGAGCCAGCCTCAACCGATGCGTTGAAAACGCTCATCAACGCGACCGAGCGGCTACCGGTATCGCCCAGCACTACGCTAGCGGTCAGATCAACGGCAGATTTGAACGCACAGACGCCGGCTCAGTCCACCGTCGCCTCGCCTGTTCCGAACCCTGTGACACTTGATCGCCACCTCGCGATATCAACCTGTCACTTCGCAGCTAGTTCAGTACCAGTGGAATCGCCACAGCCAGCTAACTCCGTGAAACTGCCGACAGGCCCAACTTCGCCAGCCCTTCAGCGTGTACCACCGTCACCGGCCAGGTCTCCATCACATTCAATGATATCCGCCCCAATCAGCGTCTCAGAAGGACCCCTTGAGTCGGTGACCCAGGGCAGCCCTATTCCAAGTCCTCGGCCAAGTAATAGCCTGGTCATCGAGAACGTTCAGTCCGAGGGCCATGGGGTGCCATCACTAACGTACCACGCTAGCTCACCAGCTGCCATGGTACCGGAAAATGACCCGCAGCCACGTGCTGTTACACCCGCCCCAGTTCCGTCACCTCGGACGGTCGGCCCGATCCTTGCCGTTGATTCCAGTTCCTTAACGACCCCGGAGCCAGCATCAACATTAACCCTGGCCCCAGATTTCGAAGGGCGGCCCGGTGAGATGGCACCTGCTTTGGCTAGTCAAGGCTGGTCGCACTCGTCAGAAAGTCTCACGAGTCCTGGGCCAAGTCCCATGGCGACAACCAGGCCGGCTGCTATATACGATTTGCCGGGATTCGCCGAAGCGCCTCCGATGGCATTTCTAGAGCAGCCCATCACTCATCATGAGCGTAGTACCCCGTCTCCCTATTCTGAAGGCAGTACAGGGCCGCTCCACTCTGAGCGTGTAGAAAATCCCGTCCCGCTAGTACCCGCACCCTGGGATCAACGTAGCGACGAGCTGGCACCCTCGCCTGCCACGCCGGACCACCTTCCGTATCAAAGTGGGGCAGACCGGGCATTATCGGCCGTCGCGATCGCCGACGTTTCATCTCATGCCAACTCCCCTCAGAGCGCCCCTAATCTTAGTCGATCCCCGTCACCCTTAAAATTAGGCCATCAGCCGAATCCCGCCCTTCCTTTATCAGAATCTACCGGTACTACCAGCGACCCCAGCGAAGTACCGACAGATGCTGCTTTTAATGGGCTGTCAGCCGCTGACCAGAGACCTCTCTCTCCGCCGCGCCTTCCGCTCGCGACGTCAACTGCTCACTCGCCACTCCAGCCCCCAACTCCTATGACCGCTGTATCTCCTGCCGCAGAAATCACCACCCTCACTAAATCCCCGCGGAGGGTAAAGTCGCCGTTCATTGGACAGGGCATCCTTAACCGGATTCAGTCTAAAGTCGTCCGGAAGCCACTGGGAAATAGGTCTCCCGCTCCGCCGGCCCCCGTCGCCACCCCGCCGGCCGTGCCTCCAGAGGATACCAATTTGGAGCCTGCTACCCAACCGATCCCGGTTCCCACTGTTCGCCCAACTCTTCCTCATCTCCACATCGACGCTAGCGGCGTCCTCACCGTAGACCTGGTACGGTCCAAGGCCCTGTCACCAGTATACCACCGTACTATCCCGGCTAGCCAATCGAGTGACCTGATTGAGACCGAGCTGGAGCGGGAGCTCATGCCCATGGGCCTGTCTCCGGTGGACATACCTACCAGCTGGTTCCGATCCCAGCCTTCAACGCCGCGACTCTTTCAGGCCGGCCCCCCAAAAAAGCTCAGCGTACGCAACTTTACCGAGACGGACGAGACCTCTCCAACCTCACCCGTAATCCTGGCACAGTCGCTACCCACGACGCAGCTGGTAACCCAGCAACCCCTTCCCGTCGACTCGGGGACGAATGTGATCGCGGCAGAGGTTCATGCGGCCGCCCAGTCGACACCGGTGTCACCCGTTGGCCGCGTCCCCATCGATCGAGCTCCGACCTTTTCGCCCGGCCCAGTGCTCGCCCGCATCACCGTCCGGCCCGCCCCACTGGCGGGGCTCGTCAATTCGCCCTCTGGCCTATCGTCCCCGCGGTCACGCCAGGGTTCCCGCTCCACAATAGCGGTGCCCCAACCCCTCTCACCGAAAACCCCTGCCGGCGAGATTAAAGAGGTATTTGAGTCCTTCAATGCCGCCAATGTCCCACCGGCCCCCACTCCTCTACCAGTGTCGCCCTTCCAGTTCGCGGACGCTGATCTGCAGGCCGTTGTTCCACCGTCGTCCGCCACCACCTCCACTTCACCCCACCTGACTGACGATGCCCACTCCACGCTCTCGGAGATGGCCTCGACACACCCGACTGCCGTGTTACGCCACGTCCAGCAGCAGCATAGTGCCGTTAATAATATCCGGCCGCCCGCTTCCCCGCTCGGAACTCCCTCATTGCTACGCACGCTCTCCCACCGCCAACGATCACACAGCGCCAGTATTGCGAGCGAACACAGCTTTGGCGTGGGCTCTTCATTCGGTCATCCGTCGGGCTCCGCATCGCGGTCGTCCATTCCTAGCTCGGTAGTGCTTACGGGAGTTGCCGAAGAGGAGGGTGACGGAGAGCCGGTCAACGCGCGGGCTCAACCTACCGTGGTCCGTCTGCGACGGAGCTGCGAGGTACCAATCTCGAAGGTCAGGGCTCCATCACCTCCCTTGTCCCGGTCCATCCCGGCGGTATTACACACGGCCCCCACCATTGCTGCCTCCCCGATCACATGCACCAATGACTGCGCATCGCCGCCGTACCAGGTATCACCACTGCCTTCCTCACCTGCGTCTACCGCAATGTCTGATTGCGTGGCGGTATCAAGGATCACTCCACCCCGTATCCAGACAGCCCGAACTGTCATCGCGTCCACCCCTGGCTCGCCTCATCCCTTTTCACCCTCTGATGCCGTCGGTCTGGACTTGGACCCATCGGGTTCACCAGTTCTCCAAGCTCAATACCCGACCACCTCGTTCGTCGAATCCTCCCTGGCTCTCTCCGACGCCGCCCTCAGCTTCTCGGACTTCGAACCGGTAGATCCCACGCACAATGAGTACCCCACTGGCTACGCCCCCGCCCCCTCGGCGCCGCGTAATCACGCTTTCCTCTCTCCAGCCCTCCTCGGCTACCAGCCCAACTTGGGTCGCCCACTGCGCTACTCCGGGACCCTTCCCCGCAAGTCGAACTCCACCTTCGCATCGGACTATTCCCAGTTTTCGGGGGGCGCTACATCACCACCTCCGGCCACCCACGTTAGTCTGGACATTGCGCGTGAAATAGCCGCTCTGGATGACCAGCTGGTTGAATTTCGCACCCGGCGGGCCAGGTCGGTGAGCCGGTCGAGAGCAGATTCGCAAGGTAGGGCGGATGACCCATCCCACAGGTCGTTAGAGACCACCGGGGAAGGCGAGCGCGATCGTTCGGCGCTTAACTTCCCGGCCTACGACGATGCCATCGCCCAGGTCTTGGCCTCTGAAGCCTATACCCCCCATCAACAGGCCGCCCAGATTGCCGAAGCTCTGGATGCTTTGCTCGAGGACCACGCCCGCGCCCGAGGACCAGGTATGGCAGCGAGCGACTCACCAACGAGCCGGCCGTCGTCGCCTGACCAGTCTGTCGGTACCGGCTCGCCGACTGGCCTCGGCTTGATCAACCTCACCTGTCATCCAGACCCATCCCCACCCACCTCACCTGGGTTAACCAGTCAATCACAGTCTCTTGCATTAGAGAGCATCCCTTCACCGACTGTCCCGCTGCCTATACCTGCAAGGGGCCTGTCGGGGCTGGTTCCATATGACATTGATCAGGCCGCCAATGAGGAGGAAGAGGTGGTGGAGGGTGCTGAGGCCCGACTCTCTACCCAAATTCCGTCCAGCCCGCCCTCCGCTCCGCGGTTGAAAAGCGCCGTGCCGGCCAGCGCCGGGGCCGACGATTCCTCTCCCAGCCATCCCATCCTCGAGGATTACATGCCGTTAGCCATTCCGGTTCACTTTCAACGTTTGCGTTCCCCGACTTATAGCGACCAGCGTCACGCCGGGCCCCCAGTCCCTCCTACCTCCGAGTCGGCCACACCTTCGCCTACACCACCTCCGAAACCTAAAGTTAATCTGGGTCGGCCCGCGACCAACGGAACGCCACGTCTATCTGTCACCACTACCCATCTTGCCCGCCGTCGCCCGACCCTGTCGCACCCGTCATCTCCAGAGGCCAGTCTCGCCGCCATGCCGCCGGTCTCCTTCTCGTCTACCCGTTCGGACGAATCCGCTGGCCGTCGGTCATCGACCATTTCTCGGCCTCGCGATAGTCCCTGTGCGGCCCGGTCCCTGCTGCAGAGTTTGGAATCGGAACTCAGCCAGGAATTAAAAAAACTGCGACAGAGTGGCGACAGTGCCTCGTCGTCCGCTAACGATCGGCCCGTGCTATCGCCGCCATTCGAACTCCCCGTTGAGCGCACCCGGGCTACGGGAATCGACCGTACTGGCACGTCCCGGTCTAACGCCCCCGGGGATTGTGTAGAATTACCTGAGGAACGGTCGGTCGTGTCGCCCGTCAGCAGCGTGGTATCGATTAGGTCGTTGGCATCGCCCATCTTTCGCATGTCCCTGGACGCCGCCCCCACACCCACGGCCCCTCGTCGTCCTTCGGTATCCCCGGTGTCCTCCGCGGCCGGTGAAAAAGCCCATCGGGCCGCCGGTCCGTCAGGGCTCAGCTCTAGCATCACCTCGTTGGAATCGATCATGTCGGCTATCTCGGCCGACCGCGCTTCGCTCGCCTCACACGGCACATCGATGGCACCAATCGTATCGCCTACAGACTCGAGGGGCCTCGCTAAGCCCCATTCGAGATCGTCTCAGCGCGGGGAGACCATCCACTACCACCACCACCCGTCCCCAGATACGGTCAGACCCGTGGTCTCTTTGGCGGATTCTGCGGTATCGCCATTACTGGGGTCACCTGGAGCGACCGGTCACCGTCCGGAGCCCTTTCATCGTGATGGAACGATGAGTGGGTCGCCCGAGCTAGCGATGCCGGAGGTTTTCCCTCAGGGGACGTTGGCTTCATCGTTGCCAACCAGTTCAAATGGTGCTTCGAGTCACACCTCGGGGACTTCACCTAGTAACACAGCAGCTAGTTTATCACTCGTGCCTGCAGCGTCTTACGCATCCCTGGCGGAGTCGGCCGTAGCGTCGTCTGCCAATTCCACCGGAGAACCAGGTCGGCGCGTTGGGTCCTCACCCCTCGACGGAAACGTGAGCATGCCAACCGAGCTAGTCACACCGGATTTGCCCTGGGTGGGGTCAGCCACATCGTCGCCCACCGGTTCCATTGGAGCAGAGAGTCGCCAATCGGAATCTCCTCGTCGCACCGTAGCCGCCAGCGTACCATTCGAACCCGCAACGGCGGAAGTCTCGCCGGTGGCGTCGGTCACATCGTCGCCCACTGGTTTCATGGGGGTAACAAGTCGTGACTCTGAGTCTTCACATCACGCTGCAGCCATGAGCATGGCACCCGAGCGAGCTATGTTGGCTGCATCTCCGCCCGCCGGATCAACCGGAGAGTCAAGCCGCCCCTCGAAATCTCCGCCTCGCAACGCAGCAGCCCATGTACCGCTCGAACCTGCCGCGCCTTATGTTCCTGCGGTGTTCTCGGCCACGTCGTCGTTCGCCAGTTCCACTAGGGAGATTAGTCTCAGCTCTGGGCCGTCGCATCCTGATGGAATCATGAGCACGTCACCTGAGCTAGCCAAGCGGGGCGCTCCCTCGCCGGCGCCAGCTGAATCGATGCCTGCTGGTCTTATGGAAGATGCCAGTCACCACTCACCGTTTTTTCATCATGATGGGATCACGAGCGTGTCACTCGAGCCTGCAGCGTCCCATGTATCCCTGACGGAGTCGGCTGCATCGCCACCTGCCCGTTCCACTAGAGAGATGGGTCGCCGCCCTGATTCCCTTCACCTTGATGAAGCTATGGGCGTGTCATCCGAGCTAGCAATGTCGAAGATTTCCTCGGCAGAGTCGGCCGCATCATCCTCGGCTAAGCCAACTGGAGTAACTGGTCACCGCTGGGAATTTCCGCTTCTCAACACGACGACTAATGTATCGTTCGAACCGGCAATGCCGCTGGATGTGCCCTCGGCGGTGTCACTCACACCGCTACCCGTTAGTTCCACTAGTCTAAATAGTCTCCGCTCTGAGTCACCTCATTACGATGGAGCCATGAGCGTCTCGGTCGAGTCGGTGATTTCGGATGGTCCGTTAGAAGTGTCGGCTGCTTTGTCGCCTACTGGCCCCCCTCGAGTTGAAAGTCCCCACTGGGTGTCACCTCGTCGCATCATGGCGCCCAATGAAACACTTGAGCCAGTAGTCGCCTCGGCTTCTTCGACAGCTTCACCCACCTCGTTGCCAGATAATTCCAGGGGAGTGAGAGGCCGCCACTCTGCGTCCCCTCAACATGCCAGTACTGATTGTGTGTCACCCGAGGTAGCGATGTCAATTGTTTCGTCGGTGGCATCGGCCACATCGTCGCCCACTGGTTCCTTTGGAGCAGAGAGTCGCCAATCGGAATCTCCTCGTCGCACCGTAGCCGCCAGCGTACCATTCGAACCCGCAACGACGGAAGTCTCACCGGTGGCGTCGGTCACATCCTCGCCCACTGGTTTCATGGAGGTAACAGGTCGTGACTCTAGGCCCTCACATCACGACGAAACCACGAGCATGTCACCCGAGCCAGCAATGTCGGATAATTCCTCGGCGGAGTCGACTACATCGTCACCCGCTAAGCCAACTGAAGTAGCAGGTCACCGCTCGGGATCTCCGCTTCGCAGCACGGCGACCAATGTATCGCCCAAACTTGCAATGTCGGATGTTCCCTCGGCCACGTCGGCGGCATCGTTGTCCGCCAGTTCAGCCGGAGAGATTAGTCACCCTGCGGAGGCTTCGCCTCGCAACACGGCGACCAGTTTATCGCCCGCGCCTGCTGCGTCTAATCTATCCTCGGCGGAGTCGGTTGAATCGTCGCCGGCCGATTCCGCAAGGCAGATAAATCACCACTCTGGGGCCTCCCATCATGATAGAGCTATGCACGTGTCACCAGGGCTACCAGCATCGGACGCTCTCGCGGTGTCGTCGGCCACACCATCGCTCGCCAGTTCCGCTAGAGAGATAAGACCCTGTTCTGAGTCCTCTCATCGCGACGGAACCATGGGTGTGGCACTCGAGCCAGCGATTTCAGGTGATCCGTTGATGGTCTCAGCCACCTTGTCGCCTGCTGGTGCCAACGGAGAAACGAGTCGCTGCTCTGGGAGTCCGCGTCGCATCATGGCGGCCAATGGACCAATTGCGCCAGCAATATTGGAAGGTGCCACAGTGATACCTGCTGCATCGTCATCCACTCACTCAGCTGGAGACTCCAGTCGCCGATTAGAGCCTCCCTATTGCAACGAATCAGCGAATCTGCCACCAAGTTTGATAAGGCCGCAAGTCGCCATGGTGACTACTGATATGTCCCTTTCCGCTAACCCGGCGGACTTTCCTAGCCGTCGCTCGGGGTCTTCGTTATTCGACGAGGCGGTGTGCGTTTCACCCCAGGCAGTCGCCTCAGATAGCCTTGAGCGAGAATCTAAGGAGATTTTGCCTAGCCATGCGCCCCTTGAGGCCAAGGTTTATCCTACGACGGAAGCTGCCGTCGACCTGGCACGATGCCAAATTGACCAAGAAGAGCCGACCTCACCTTATTTGTCGAGCATGTCAACGACAACAATCCCCAGTCTCCCTTCGTCATCTTCGACTCGTGAACCAGGAGCCAGCTCCTCCTCTTTGACCGTATCGGCGTCACCGGAGCACTTTGCCGGCCATACCACTCGCTCCTTGTCCACCGGGCGACCCAGTCCTGGTGAACACTTACCGACTTTGAGTCAACCCCCCAGCTCGGAGCCTACGGTGGGGCCTTCGGACAGCCGCCTATCCCGCAGCAGACCGGCCGCTAAGCTTGACCAGCTCATGGCCGATTTGGTCGCGTTTGCGGACCCCATGGAGGTGCTGTCTCAGCCTGATAGTGCGTCACCCAAGGCAAGGACTGCACTCAACTCGGTACCACGATTTTCATTGGAGACCGTAACACCCCCCCAGCGGCCGTTTCCCAAACTACCCGTATCGGATGACAGGCCGGATCTGGAGCCGACCAGCCGATCGAGTCCTTTGAATGAGCCGCACCACGTACCGTCCCAGGACGCAGACCCATTGTCCCACCGTGGTGCGACGTACCCGCAGCGCTCCTCCATAGTACAACCATACGCGCCATTATCATCTCCACCGGCCTTCCCTTTAGAGATTAAGACCAGCCCGGAGTCGATTACCCTTGCGAGTCCTTCCCCATTGCCGCCTTCCCCCATCGGACCACCTAAGACCACCTCCCCTACTCATAAGCCGTCTTCACAATACGACCGACTCGTCGGTAGCCTTCCTAAGCCGTCGCCAATCGATGAGGCTCTGCAGCGGTGCGAGTTCAGCGACCAGTCCCGCGTGGTCCAAGTCGCCCCCCTCGCGTCTGAGTTGACCTCCAACTCTATCGACGAACTACCGGCTACGCAGCCCCGGCCTTCACTCCAGTCCCTGCGCTCCACATTTTCCTACGCCCGTACCTGTTCCATCTCGTCCCTAGACCTGTCTCCAGAGCTCACGCCAGAGCAACTCGGTCTTATGACGCGGGTCCCACCCTTGGCCGCCGTCCTCAACCCCCCAGTTCGCGTTGCGGCCCCCCACCTGGGCTCCATGATGTACCCTTCATCTCCGCATACCGTGGTGTCTCAAGCGCTCTACCCACCCGGACCGGACACATTCGACCAGTCCCTACCCGTAGAGCAGAATATTCTACCCGAGTATAGCTCGTCGGAGTTCCAATCCCAGAGCGAGCTCGACTCGGCCACCAGTAACAGCGACTCAGGCCACGACGGTAGCCTCGATGATGAGGATGACGACGATGAAGACGAGGCCTTCGAAATTATTGCCAGCCACACTTCTTCGTTCGTGGAAAGCCGCTGTAGCGAGGATCGGATCATCGGCCTGCAGAAAGCTACCCGCGTGTGTCTGTCGACCCAGTCTCCGGCCGGTGCGTTCCCCATGATCCTGACCCGCGGTAGCCCCGGCCCGTCCGGATATAGTACCCCGCAGTTCCATAGCCGCCGGGGAAGCGCCCTCAGCTCGCTGCGCCCCCCTCTAGCTTCCTCTCTCCCAGACATCCCACCACCACTCCTAGCGGGCGCCACTCCTATTGCCCAGCAGTTGGCTGAGATCGACCACCAGACAACCGAGCGCTTTTGCGACGCCGCCTCGGACCGCTCAGCAACGTCATCAGCCTCATCTTCATTCCCAGCGTTGCCTGTTGTACAGACGCCGCAGGATAGTGATGGATCCAGCCACCCCCGCCTGGGTGTGGCCGAGTCAGCGGTGATACTCCTTTCCCCGGTGATAAACAGCCACAGCAGTCAGCAGAGTGTCATCTTGGCCCGCTCACCCGTGCGCGTGGCTCATGCCACAGTACACCTTTCCCTGCCGACACGATCCTCATTCTCCCCACCGCGGTCACCTGGGCAATCTGGCGAGACCCTGGCTGTATGTACGTCGCCTGTCAAGCCTTCGAAAGATTCGATTCACACAACACCGTGTAATGAGACAGAAACTTCACCTGTCGCAGCCGCGGCGGCCTCAACCCTACCCCCGCAGATCTCCGTTTCCCCGTCCGTCTCTCAGCACCGTTTAACCCCAGAAAAGCGGGCCATCGCCCAGCCTAACGTGCAGCTCCCGACCCCACGGCGGTCCGACGATGGGATGGCTTCTAAGCCGGACGCCGTCACCGTGCAGATTACTACCTCGCCCCCCGCGTCTGTGCAGGCTGAGCAACGTACCGCAGTCGCTTTCCGATCCACGCCGTCTTTGACTGCGCGCCTTCAGGAGGCCCCTACGGCCACGGCTCCCGTGTCAGCTGTCCAGCGTTCCAGTCTAAAAACTGACGCTCCGAACCGACCGGACCCCACCCGCGCTGGCCCGTCAAGCTCTGCCCACCGGAAGGGGCTCCCGTCGTTTTTAGCCCCCGCCTCGGCCCTTGCGTTGGAATCACATCGTACGTCCCTGGGGACCCGAACCCCGGGACAGTCCCCGCCGCGCTCTCTGTACGTGCCAGACCGCCTCTCAACCATCTCCATGGGCGCCTGGAGCGATATGGCCCAGGATCAGGCCTATGCGGCGGTCCTTTCATACGAGTGGAACCAGATGCAGCCCCGCTTCTCAGCCGCCCCGTCGGCTACGCCCCCACGACCCTCCGAGCCACCATTACACGGCCACGATGACGCCTTCACCGGATTCGAATCGTTTATGGCCTTTAGCTTTAGCGATGATCCGCCCAGCCGCCCGACATCTACCGGCCACCTTTCACCCTTTCGTTTGGATGGGGCCCACACTGGTCGCCGTGCCGACGTGGCCGCTCGCCTGCGTCACCTAGCCCCTGCTGACGTGATTGCCTCATCCAATGAGTTGGTGGCACCCACGGTGCCGCCCCCGCCGCCGGCCCGGGCCCCGCCTCCGGGTAAGCCTGCTGCTGGTTCCTGGACCACCTCCCTGTCTTCATGGTGGTCATCCAAGACACCGGCGACCCCAACATCCGCCCAACCGACCCCGGCAGTGACTGCCACCACCGGTCCAGTAGTACGCAAACGGCCCAAGCTATCCCATGCACATTTTGGTCGCCAGCTTTGCGACGAGGTCCTCTACCTGCAGGGTGAGCGGTCTGCCACCGCTGGTGCGGGTAACTGGACTCGGCTGTGGAAGACCCGTCGCACCCGACAGCTATTTATGTTTTCGCTCGACCTGCCTCTCAACCTAGACGAGGTCCATTCGGCGTCGCTTGGCCGAATGATCCCGCGCACTGGCGGGAATTTTAATCATCCAGGTCGCCACCGGGTAGGTTCTGCCACGGCGAACCGCATTACCAGTACTATCCTACCCGAGCGGTTCACCGCCCAGCACCGACCAGCGGCACCCACCGCTGCGACGACCGCAGCCGTGCCGCTTCCGCCCCTATCGACATCCCAATTGTCCGGCGGTAGCTCGGGCGCCCCCACCCCAACCTCCGGATACTCGCCCAACTCGTCAGTGCTGGCCCTCACCTACACCGCACCTATGGTGAGCCTGGACATTGAAAACATCCGCCGGCTGTGCAGCGAACCACAAGGCGTCCTGGCCTTCTTGTCGGCCTCCGAGCTCGCCTACTTGGTGGACCATCTTAACCTGACCCGCAAAGCCATTAAGATTCAGACCCAGCACTTCGAGGGTAAGAGTGAGCAGCTGCGGAATCAGATCGCCACCAACCGGGCCATGATCACAGACCTGCAGCCCCGCGCAGCTGCCGCTGACCCATCCCAACTGTCCCTTCCGCGCCGGCGTATCGTGGTGGGCCCCTCTCCACTTCTGCCCACCAGTCCCATGTCTACGCACGACGCGTCCATTGCTTCGTCAGCAGCCCGCTCACCTTTCTCCCCCACCGTGTCGTCCTCCGGCTGGCCAGGTAGTCCCCACCAGACCGCCGACGCTGGACTTTACTTTTATCAGGGCACGGCTGCCAAGCAAATGCACCACGGCCATGGCCATCACCATCTACCTAGCCCTCGGTCTAACGTGACCACCCCTGGGTTTAGCCCCGGTGGGCCCGCCTCTTCCACAACCTACCCTCCTACCACCAGCGCTGGTCGGATGAGCGGCGGTATCTTCCGTGTCGAGGATGAGCCCCTCGCTAGTCCCTCTCCGGTTCTCTCCACGGCCTCCCGGGCCAGCACCAGCTCGTCTATATCGAGCCATCACCACCACCACCATCACCCGCGACCCCGCGTGTCTGACCTCTCAACTCTGCGTCCCACGCTGACTAAACGGCCCGTGGTATACGTGTCGCACCAACCGTAATATCAAGTGACACGTGCGGCCTCGCCTTTTTTTTGTTTAATTTTTTATTCATTTTTCTACCAAATACTGTTGCACACCACTGAACTCATGGAATCTGTATTGCTGTATATATAAAATTACCACACAATTACTGGATGGGCGGTCTTGTGTACCTGGCGTAAGCACTCCTTCGATGCATATTGGTGTCTACATCTGGTCCCCCCCTCTATAATTGGTGGGCGCATCAGGTTAATAAATACCGGACGGATTGTCATTTTGAGCGGACTTTGCGTGGTGGTAATCATCATACCTAAGCCCGTAGACATAGCGAATTACGGATATTTGGATTGGCCGAGGACAGGCGCAACGGATAGCATGGTCCTAGCGTTAGGTACCGAAGGGAACGAGTGAGTAAGGCCGACAGGGCTCCGTTCCCCGCTCTCTTTACAACACCCCACTGTTCACCATTCGCTTTACCATCTCGAAGCGTTAACCTTGCTGTCTTGAGGGGACCTTTGTGTTCACTCGACCCGCCCAAAGGCAACCCGCTGCCGGGTTCTCTTCTTGTTCGATAAGTGATAGACCGTGGCCCTGCAGTAGAAGAGTCAATGAGGATCGTAAAAGCCCGTTCTTTGTGTAACCCTCCTCCTTCATTCACGCCGCGGGTTTCGAAGCCATTGAGCTCTTTTGCCTCCGCCATCCAAGCGGCCATTCGCCTTTTCCTTTCCCCCCCCACACCCCGCTACCCTGGCCGCGTTTACTCGCCGTTTGTCCCCACCTACCCGCCTTCCTCCTCCGCCTGAGCTCTAACTTTAAGTGACCCTGACCAACCAAGCCTTGTGCGATTTCTTTGCGATGGGATAAAGGGGAGGAAGGAACCAATTGATGGAAAACAGTGGAGGGCCGGGGCCCTCTTTATATGCCGCCTCCTCCGTCGCCTTCGTCGCCTCCGTCATGGCTACGGCAAGCCTCCTATGCATGTACGCTATACAGGGTACCTATATGCACCGATCGACCCATACCTTCCGAGTATAGGTGCATAGAGGGACGGGGGCAGTCGTCGGTCTCCCGTCCTGGCACCCAAAGGCGGGTGCGGAGAAGAGGGGACCCGGCCCACCAGACACTCTCTCATTCGTTCTTCCTTTCAGCTTTCTTTGATTCCTTTGGCCCACTCCTAGCGAGGTTTTTTCTGGCCTTCCGTCTGGACCCCGTCTTCTCCTCCTCCCGTTCCCTGCCCTCCCTCTCGGCACCCTTTCCGGTCTCCCCATGCCGCGATGACGGCTTTGCGTCTGTTCTGCGTCGTTTGTCTAATAGCTATATAGACCTGCCGCTGCCTCGACCTACTGCACACCGGTTTGTCTTTCACTCATCCACACTTCACCACAACTGAACAGCAAACCCGCCTATAGCCTAGCCCGATTGCCTTGGCCACTTCATCTTGTGCTAGTCCGCTCCCCTCCGTATATTCGACACTGCCGCAACCAGGATTGGCCTAGTATCTCCAACACCCGTCTCTCCCATGCTGCCCACTTGACACCGCTTCACCATTTCAGTCCCAGACACTGGTTACGTACCCGTCTGTCAAGCTATAGCCCTTTGCCGCTCGGCCAGGCTTCACTTTTTCCCCTTTCTCCTTAGAGCCTCGCCTCTTTCGTCCGGTCTGCCCAAGTCGTTCCCATATTTCACTGGTCTGCCTACGGAAGTTCCTGCATAACCGTGACGCACTTGACAGCCCCCGCGTCTACCCCGTTCCGCTACATCACATAAACCGCCCCTTATTCCTGCACGCGTGACCTAGAACCCTCCCTCTAAACAGGTAAGTCGCCTGTTACCCATCTCGCCGGACACCGTTCCCACTGATATGGCGCCAAATTTCGTTTAGTTTGGCTGCCTATTTCCAGGAACCAGACGAGGACCTCCGGAGACTCGACTGAGCCTACAGCCCACAACAAACTGGCAGCATACAGTGGAGGTGGTTGACCAGCGCCAATTCGTGTGACGTGGCGTGAGTTTTGGTCCCACTTGGGCATTTCTCGATTTTGCTTGAGTGCTCCAATGAAGGACCAATTATGTCGCATCCCTATCATTTAGCGCTAACAACACGCTAATCACCCCCTCCTCCTCCCTATCTACGCGCCTTTCTGCCTTTACCTCCTTCGGTTTAATAACGGTGCGCGGATCGATTATTTTAATATCGGCACTTCGTATCTCGTGTCGCTCTCGGATCCATTCCTCGACTGGCCAACTACCTTGTGTTTTTGGGCACTCATGGCTGCACCGTGTGCGTGGTATTATCACACCCTCGCCACTACCATAACGCCTTGACCTCCTTAACCCTCCCCCCTTTGATGTGCAGTCACTGTTGCGCCTACGCCCGTACCAGCACCACGTCGTATCGACCGCTTTACCTGCCTCGTTTTTTCGTTCAATTTGCCTACCTGTGCACCTATATAACCCCCATCCCGGTGTCGCGCCCGTCTACTCGGCTTTGTAATTACCCATAGCGATCTATCAACACGAGAGCTCCCTCGATTTTATCCCGTTGAAGCCCATGTCACCCTTAGCTCTTCTACATATTTCCATTTTACCCCCGTCATCACCAACACCTTTGGCCAGAAGCCCCGCCTGTCATTTCTCACCGCGTCTCATTCACTTTCGCACCCAGCGTAGAGCGCGGTCACCCCCGAGGGGGTTACCTGACCTTTCTACCATCCGCCTGCCCGACCCTCTACGGACTCTCTGCTAATATACCCCCGCTGGATTTGATACAGACTCATTTCTAGCGCTCCATATTATCTTTCACCGTCTCTGCCTCATATCCGTTCCCTTTCTATCCCGTTATGAGCGCCGCCTCCGACGACCGACGGCCGAGCGAAGTGCTCCCGAGTATCAAGTGCTCCTCCTGCGGTGAGGATGTGAATCTCGCCCACCTTTCCCTACATATATGCGGCAAGGAGCCACCCTCGTCACCCCCACCACCGGCCGCCCAGCCTCGCGAGGCCGCATCAACCGGATCACCCTTCGCGCATCAGCACACCACCGACCGACCCCGCATGTCCCGGGCACCGTCGGGGTTCACCCGCCGTTACTATTCAATCAGACGCCAGAAGTCGCGTATTCGGAAAAGTAAGTACAGCGACCGGAGATTACGGGTCTCGACGGGTCAGCACCCGCAGCGGATATAATGGCCTCCAGGGGTCACTTGCAACTCTGCATTCCGGTGTGTAGCGATTTCTTTCACCCCCCTTTACTATTCATATTTACTATTTCGTCGTTTGGAGCGACCTGCGGGGGAAGAGTGCTGTTCATGGCAGCTTCTTTGGAGCCGCCCAGAGTATACTTTCACAGCCCTCACGGACTGTACATTTATGGTCATCTTCCCACCTACCAATGCCTCCTGCTGTTCCTGCTGCAGGTGACTTGGGGTCCCCTGTTATAGCGTAGCTATTTTTATACCCACTATATCATTGATTTTGGAGGAGCTGTCGCATGTAGCCGCTCGGACAGTGTGCATGGGGTGGGCCGAGCCGTGAATAGCATCCACACTGACCCTGCATCAGACGGCTGCGGCGGCGGCGGCGGTGGGGGGAGCGATGGGGCCTATCTAACCCGCATTTTACCGTCTGTCATGTCGGCCTTAGCGCGTGGTCGGACAGGCCGACTGATGCTGCTTTCCCTGCTCACCTTCGCTTGACTTTACTGCGCAGTGGCGGTTTTATTTTGTACACCAGGATGTGCGGGGGGCGGCCCAGAAGTGTAATGGCATCCTCCTCCTCGCTTACTTGCACAACGCTTTTGTCGATTTTCACCGCGCTTTTTAGGCTGACGCCTCCTCCGTGTATCTTGCGTACCTCCCTTGCTCCTCCCGCACCTATCACGACTCATGCCTATACGGGTTCTGTTTCGAGCCCACCTCCATCCAGCATCTAGAAGAGGAAAGATTGCGGATCCCGCTCCTCTCACAACAGTGGCGTGTGGGACGAGGATACCCCCGGTTGGTCGCTTGCCAGCAGGTAGAGTAGGGTGGGAAAGCTACACCAACAGGGGGTGGGAGGAGGGAAGGTGATGTGGTGGTTGCTATCGCCCAGAGGTTCGGATTGTTTTGCTCTATGAGGGATCAGCCACCGTTTTTTCAGTATCTTCCCCCCTTTTTTCAGGACCTATTTGCCTTCCAGTTAAGCCTCCATATGGGCAATGAGTCGAGCTCTCGCTAGGTATAGTGCCCGCCCGTTCCCCTCCCCACACCAATCTGCAACGTGGTATTCTATCTCTGGAGGTCAGGGGAGTGGGGGGGGGGTACGGACTCCTTTCCTTTGACCTGGATGGGTACTGCCTGTACGTTATCCGGGGAACATCTGATTGGGAGACGCGGGCCGGACATTGCAGCTCCGCTACTCTTTGGCGGGGGGGACTCTGACTGGCTGTTCTGAGTATAGGCGATCAGGGCGGCGAGGCAGCGTGCTCGCCTGCTGGCCATACGTTTGGCTTCCCAGTTGTGTTTATCTAAGTGTGACCCCTGCAACCCCATTGGGCGCGGTCGACGGGTCTCCTCAGTTCCGTACCTATTCGTTTCAATGAATTTCTTCGCCATCGGCACTTTGGCGTTGGCCCATCCCTCCGGTAAAGAGCGGGGTGTCAAGGCCGGGGGCGCCAACGAGCGCTGCCATTGTACGCTCGACCCGTAGCGCCTCGTTTACCTCTACCTCCTCGCATTACCCCACTTGTACTGCCCCCCCCGCCGACAGTTTCCGGTCTTCCCCTGCGCCTCGTTGCTCGGTGTAACCCCAGCCCCACTTCTCTCGACATATACCCTTTGAGGCTAGACCGGCTTGAGCCAGGCTACTTCGAGTCGCCCTTGGGGGAGGGAGTGCCGACAACTTTCGATCCTCACAGCAGTCCTCCTCGGACCCCGTTGACGGGGGAAGATGGTCGCTAGTGGGTGGGTTGCCTACGAAACCCTCCCTTTCCCTCACTTACTTTAGGCAAGCTTCCCTCTCCCTCCTTCCCCTTTCATATTGCTCCTTCGTCGTGGTTCGGAGAGCACGGGTGGGATCGACATTCGGCCACACATACTCGGCTGTGTATTCTTACCCCCTCCCGCTCTTGCCTTATAGAGTCTATACGGAGACTGGTCTCGGCTAATGACCCTCCAGCGAATTTTTTTGGGGAAGCGCTATATTTAATCACCTTCCGTTTCTGTCGCAGGTCTCGGCGACTAAGACTACACTCCTCCGCCAAATTCTTTGACATTTCTCCGTTCATTCTCCCCCATGATTGTTATACATTAACTAGCATGGGCTGTGTTTTATCCTGCACAAGAGCCCCTTCCCCCTTCCTCTCCCCATCTAAACTATACATCCCCGCCTGTCCATTCCTTCGTTCCTGCTCTGCTTCTTTTAGGCACTTCTCCTTTCCTGCCCGTCCTCACCTGCTGGCTTCAAATCACTTCAGTTGCTTCTGTTTGTGTTAAAATGCCACACAATTACGACCCCTGAACATTCACTCTAGCCGACCTTTCGTGTTGGTTCCATTTGCCCCTTCCTATTCTTTCATCTCATTACCGCCTCCTGTTTTTGTTACGTTTTTTTCTTTTGGCATCGTTCTTGGCCGTGCACAACCTGGGCACGCTGGGGTTGTGTTTACTTTTAGAAATTTCGCGACAAGAGCTGCTTAGGTAGCGCCTGTACGGTGTGGCGCCTTAAAGACCTTTCCTTGGTCGTCGCGGCCTTTGCTTTGTTGTCGCTACCTCTTTTGATCACATCTCTGGTATGCGCCTTTGGTGACTATCGTTAGGCTATCGCCAGCCATATCCTCGCCCACTCCACTGTTCAGCCTTTTACTACGCTCCCCACCGGCTCTCCTCTAGCTGCGCTCGCTGATAACACCGCACCTACTTAGGCGTGGCACTCTTCTTTGCTCACCCCCTCCCCTCCTCCTTCACCGCCGGCCGCTCTCTGGCGGCTCCAACTGCCCTGAATGCCTAGTTAACCCGTTTTCTCTCCCGCTTCCCACCCGCACACCACTCGTTTACAACCCTTACCCTTCTCGGTTGGTTCCCACCCTAACAGCGGACAGCTTGGCCTCCACGGCGATGAAGTACCCACCGTCTCAGATGTCGTTCTTTCAGAAGCCGTCCCTGGCCTACCTCCACATGGAGGAAGTCAACCCACGGGACTCGCTAGAGATTCAGGAGCTCGTGTCAAAAATCGGTCGTGACAACTCCACTCGCAGCACTCACCAGCACGAGTATTCGACCAGTATCGGTTTTTCTGACTCCGGCACGCTGGTCGCCGACGTCGAGCCCCCGCGTTGCCATCCGACCTCATCACACAGTGAGGACCCTGCCCCATTACTGTCGCCCACGATACCCTCTCGCCTATCTTCCACCCGGTCAACCGCCGCCCAGCCACCTCGGCACCCGGCACTGGCGGCGCGCGCCCCGACCATCCGGTTGTCCCGGCGGCGTCCGTCATCCACCACCCTCCTCGTCCCGCCCGGTCTGAACCGTAATGGTAGTCGGAAAGGGACCACCCCGGGCTTGTCCTTCAAAGAACTCACTGATTCTCTAGATAATGATCTGACCTTAGCTACCGGTGCGCGGCAGTTGGAACCCCGCGCTCCCACCGTATCACGGGCCTTGGACCTGACCCAACCGCTAGATATGCTGGAGTTTGGGTTTAGTAAGCTGCGGCTCCGTACCGAGCCGGCGCCTTCGGCCTTCTCTCCGCGCATCGGAGCGCACACAGCCCAGTCCCTGCGTGAGATAGCGTCGAACCCCTACGCGATCAAGCTCAAGGCGCCCAAGAAGCTGAGCCCACCGACCGAGCTCGGCAAACCCATCTCCCCGCCGCTCACCCCAACCCTCGACCACCGCAACCCATCTTCCCTCACGGCCTCCGCAGTGTTTTCGCCCACTTCCACCGCCGCACCCACACCCAATTTACAACCTCCCGCCAGCTTGCCCACCGCCACCCGGCGTAACCGTGACCCCTCTCCGACCCCGCGCGGTCGTTCCGCCGAGCCAGCGCTTCTCCGAGACGGGCTGGTCACCCCGCCCTTCACCCGCTCCAATACCTCGGTTTCGCAGGCCTCCACCATGTCGGGTGACTCGGCGGGCGATGGTTCCACCCGTCGGGGCGCTCGCAAGCCGTTCAACCAGCATAAACTTACCCAACTCGACGACCTCCTCAGCGACATTATGTTGGAGATTCAGACCCTCAAGGCCGACCACCAGGCCCACCCGCCGCACACTACGGGGCCCCAGGGCGAGTTGCTCACCCCGACCTGTCAGCTCTGCCGGACGCCGATTCTCAACACTCCGCTCACCCTGGCGGAGAACCCCCACTCGGCCTTTTTCCATCGCCAATGCTTCCGTTGCGCCCACTGCCGATGTCTCCTTAAAAACAGCCATGGGTGCTACGGTACCGAGAACGGTCGGTTCTACTGTATGGCCCACTTCCCCTCTCAGCAACAGCAGGAGCGGGCCGCTCCACCGCTTTTACCCGAACCTGCCCCTGCTCCTAAAGTAACTCCGCCCACTCCAGCAATGCGGAATCCGCCCAGCGGAGGGCCTGTGTCCTCACAGGGTCTACGACCCCCGGCCACCGCGGCCCCGCGCCCCCATGGTGGATCGGTCCCGGCTTCTTCCCATCCACCGCCCTGCAGTTACTGTACACAGCCCATCCTCCCGCCTAGCTCGGCCGTTGCCGCCTTCGGTCGCCACTGGCACCCGGAGCACTACCGCTGCTCGGTGTGCCGGAAACCAGCCGACGCGTCCAACTCACGCTCCCTGGGAGTTCTCCTTCGTGAGCACCAGGGTCGGCTTTATTGCCCGGACGACTTTGCCCGGGCGTTCGCTAAACTACCGGCCGGCCCCCACCCTCCACCGCCGCAGCCATCGGCTCAGCCCTCGGCCGCTCCGGCCCGGTCGGCCCCGTCGCCAGTCACCCCTTCGACCCCCAGTTCAGTCCCGCCGCCAGCCATGGTCCCATGCGCTGGGTGCCGTCAACCCGTCCGTGACGGCGAGGCCCTGTTCGCCCTAAACGCCAAGTGGCATCCTCAGTGCTTTAACTGTCAGGTCTGCCACCAAACCTTCCCGGATAATTCCTTCTACGTGTTCCGCAACCGACCCCACTGCCGGTATCACTACCACATGTTGAATCACTCGCTCTGCACGCGCTGCCGCAAGCCTATCGAAGGTCCCTGCGCCCAGGTTGTGGAGGGCCGTTTCCACCCGGCCTGCTTTACGTGCCAGACCTGCCACGCCCCGCTCCGGGACGTGTACTACAATGTCGAAAGCACGTTCTACTGTGAGCACCACCTCGAACAGGCCCAAAAGTCTAGCAAGACTCGCGCCGATCGTCGTCGGACCTTGTTCCGTGACTTGTAAAACAGCACTGTTATACCCCTTCCTCTCCCGTAGCACCTACCCAACCGTCTTTACTCAGTATTGCATTAATTACCCACCGTCACATAATTATTGTCATCTCTTATTTACACGGTCTGTCTAGCCATTCAGTCTATTCTTAAGCTCTTCAACGCCCCCAATTGTTTTCTCTTTCCCTGTCTATTATTTCCCTCCCCCCCCATCCAACGCTTCCTCAGCTTCCCCTGTTTGCTCCTTTGCTAGGGTCTCTGAATTGCTTCTAATATTACTACTGGCATTGATACTTCACTTGCTTCCATCCTCTCACAACCACCGACTCCCTGAACCCCCCCTCTTCCTCATCCCCTTTAGACTTGCTAATACCCTCCTACTCTGGACACTTTAAGAGGGTGCCGCGTAGCGACTGCGTGCGACCATCTCTACTCTTGAAGTGCCTCTAATTGCTGCTTTGCTCACCATAAATCGACCTGTACTACTGCTACCTGGAATTGAGAAGAAAGTGACGCACAGTGGAGAGACGAAACAGAGGGGGGGGGGAGACACCTGATATACGTGGATTTTCGAGTGCGATATCTGTATGGCAGGGCCCGATTTGCCTGATGTTGAATCGTTGAGTCTATAATTAGGCTTATAATTACGTGTGTGAATCCAAATTCTCGGGCTCCTCCCCGCTAGCCGAAGTTTAGCTTTAGCCTATTTGATTTATATCGTCGCCTGCCCACCTTGGTCGACATAGGATATTCCTTCATTATCTAGTACGCCCATCTAGGTATATACGACGGATAATGGGTAGATCGAATAAAGGAAGGGCTGAACGGGAAAAGACGGGGACGAAGAAAACGTGATCGCAGCTCGATAAAGCCCCTTGCCGACAGAGGCCCAATACTTCAAGTTCGAACGTGGTCAAGCACTAATGCTGTAGAGGAAGGAAGTTAGCTTGAAGGGTTTAGGATGATTGTCACCTCCCCCTCCCGGTAGGTTGTAGATAAAATGAACGATAAATGCTCATGTCCGTGGGTGCTAAGGGGCGTGGGCAGGACGATGTTACCGTTTTAAAACTTGGAAGTAAATGAAAGGAAGGGGAGCACGGAAGACAAAAAATCTCCCTGGAATCGCCATGGAGCGGGCGAATGTGAGCTATTCGATCTCTCAATGAGTCAATGGGGGCGGGTGGCTATGGCAGGAACAAGGGATGCCTACGCCGAGAAGGGGAGATATAAGAAGCCACAGCCTCAGGTCCGCCTGTGATCCCCATCAGAGGTCACCTTCACTTAAACCCATTGTATGCCATCCACGTTATCGTCAACACCGCTTTTCTAAGGGCTTTACACGCCGAATTTATCCTTCCTGATTATTCCGACCTCACATATTTATATATATATATAGACGTCCACACGCACGCCTTCCGTTCGGTATAATTTCTGGATAAAGAGCTATACCAGTATGCCTCCAGTTGGCCGCCCTCGTAAGAGGCTCTCTGCTACTCCGCGCCCCGCCAAACCCCCCAGAGATTCCAACAAATGGCACCCTTTGCCTTTAAACTACGGCCGGGCCAACGCCATTCTACGCACCCTCGTGACATGTACCCCCGACCATGGAACCACATCTCATAATCAAATTTGCGTGGTGGCCCATACGGAGGTTAACCAAGAGGTGAGCGAGTATATCTCGATAAATCAGGTCAAGTACATCTGCAAACTCGCCCGGGCCTTTGTGTCCCAAGGTCGTCGACCCACCCGTGACCACTGGTTGAAGCTGCCATGTCTTCCCAATCTCGCCCCCACCGAAGCCGAGCTGGCGACCCAGATTGAGCTACTCAGCCACTGGTACGACCAGCAGACCAGGGGTCGCAGTAGGGCGCGGTCATCAACCAGAGATCGACTTCGGACCCCAGCGGTCAGAATCCACCGTGGTGGTAAGAGGGGTGACCACCTTATCGTACCATCGCCACCCAAGACGCCGGCCCAGCCTCTAGAGGAGAATGGAAGGCCCGGGGGGCCTCATCACCAAGAGCATGCAATCCCCGCCCATGACGCCGTCGCCGAATGGGTATGGTTATCTCGCAACGGTCCTCTCACCTTCCCTGATCCATCATATTCTCCCGTTCAATCGAAGGCATCCGACAATACCCATGCTTTCATTTTAAACGATGTCGAACCACAACTGCGCCTACCGGACGCATCCATAACCGCAGCAACACCTGAATCTGAGGCCCCGCTGGCCCAACCAACCCTACCTTTGCACCAGCAGTTACCTGACCCGGTAGTACCCGCCGAATTGACGGAGGACAACGACACGGTCGCGGTTCAAGAGGACCCCGTGGCTCTCGTCCACCGGTTTCTCAATCTCATGGGGACTCGCCAGCAGGAGTGCCAGGCGTTCCGTGAGAAGCTCCGGCAGATTCACGATAAATACTACGCTGAAATCGATCGGCTGGCTTATCATTACATGATGGGCCTACCTCCAGTCTAAGTAGATCGACTTTTGGACTGAATCAGCATGCCGAAACGGGGGAGGAGAGGTGAGAGTCGGTTTGAGTTTCAACGATGGCCAATATATAGTTGGCGGCGCCCGCTGTTGTGATAGGGTTGGGATTGTAATAACCTACCCCCCGTTAGTAAATACTGTGACTGTATATTCCTCTCCATATTACTGGGATAATTTCCCCCTTAATCACATACAATTCTCATCACAATTTTCCAACCATCAGAATCCACTACACTCCATCATGATGGTATCATGGGTGCAACCATTTTTTGTTTACTTGTGAAAAAGCTTAACTACTTGAAGATCTTCGAAAATGCATACATAACTCCCCCCTTACCCCCCCCCTCTCACAAGAGGGGGGTGACGAAACGAGGTGGAGGGGAGGGAGGGAAGGGAAGAGGAAAGGGTCATCTAAACCCCATCACCAACCACCAACCATCGAGACAATTACTTAGTGTGGTTAGTAGCACCGCCATCGATGTTGAACAGACGGTGGTGATGGGAGGACTTGGTGGACGGTGACTGGACCTTAGCAGCTCTGATCTCGTTTTCAGCCTGCTGGATCTCTCGCTCACCGCGCAACTTGGCCTCTTCACTACCCGTGAGGGAGCCCCAAGTCTTGAACAGCTCGCCTTTGACCTCCTTAGCATAGCCTTCGATACGGTTCCCCTTAGCGTCGGTGTAGGTACGGGAATTGGCCGCACCACCATCCATCGAAGTGGCATGGTGGTCGTTAGCGGCAATGGCGCCGGACGCCTCGGTAGTGGCGTGAGGGGTGGTGGTGGTGGCCGTGGTGGCGGTGGAGGAGGAGCCCAGCTCGCTTCGGTGGTTCACGCGGTCACTACCGCCGCTGCGGTTTGCGGCCCCGGTGCCGTCGTGCATATGGTCCTGTTCGAAATTCATATGACGGCTCATAGAGGTCTTGATGTCGTTTAGAATTCTGGTGACGGTACTACTACCCAGGGGGCCGTGAGCGTTCTTGGCGTACAGGTTGTCGGCGGCAGCGGCCTGCTGACGGGTGGCTTCATCGTACATACTCATGACGAAAAGAGGTGTAGCAAATCGGCTAGGTTGAAATGGTCAATATAGAAAATGGGGGACGTACGGAGGAGGGGGGGCTAGTGAGAGAGGGTGAAGGAATGATACTGCTGCTATCGAGGATAGATGGTTGAGATGGATATTTAAGGCAAAGTGTCGAGGGGTAATTTTAGCAGGCGTGACGTCTTGGTTATAGTTGTGGCTGAAGGGGTCAGTAGAGGGCTGAGCGCATTATACGCACACTACTGGCTAACGAGTTGCCCTGGGGTGAGTAGCCCATGGCCAGGTTGTAAGCTTGACCTCCATTAGCTTGCCCTTAGGCTTGTGGCGTAAACTAAGACTTCGGCGGCAAGCCTTCGGTGTCTGCATGGCTGGGGAGGGAGGAGGTGGGGGGGGGCGGGGCTCCTCCTCTTTCCCCTCTTGACGTGGATATGCCAGCCAGCGCCATAAACCCAGCTGTTCGCCCACTACTTGTTGGCGCAGGGCTACCAATAATAATACTACAGTGGGCTGACGAATTTGATTTACTAATTGCGGCTTCATTCGATCATTGCATTAATCCCCCTCCTTACTTCGAAGCCACCTGCCCCCATCAATTGAGCAGAAGTGTCAAGGTAGTTGGAGTGTTTTCTCTAGTACTGTTAGTTTTTTTCAACCTATTTAAGCAGTGCAGTTTACTACCTCATCACCATACACTCACTGAAGTGACTAATTTTAGTAATGATTAGCACCTTTTGAGCCCGAGGCTCACAGCTAGAGCCTCATTTAAACCGTGAATGCATATCGTTGGTGGCCGCCTGCAGCTTGGCCTCGGTTTTATGGAACGGCACACCGGTACCGGGGTTGGCCGCCCGGATTTGATATTCTCCGTTCTTCTTCTCGGCATCGCCGCGCTGGGCGAGATCGTGGAACCCAAATATTTGACCAACGGCCTTTTTGACGCTCCCTTTGACTTCGTTGCCGTAGCCCTGCATGCGGAGGTCGAAGTTCTCGTCTGAGTGATCGGTCCTCTTGGCCTGACAGCCAGCGGTAGTGTTACGGGTCGACGCGGTTGGGCGCAGCGTACCGTCAGGATAGGTGTCGGCAGATGAGCCGAAGGCGCTGGTTAGGTGGCTAGTGCGTGGGGTGCCGTCAGGATAGGTGTCGGCAGATGAGCCGAAGGTGCTGGTTAGGTGGCTAGTGCGTGGGGTGCCGTCAGGGTAGGTGGAAACTGTCTGTCCAGAAGCCCGAGAAGGATTTGATCGCGGGGGCTCACCCGGGGAGAAGGTGGAACTGCCACCGACCTGTTCAGGGCTCTGATAGTGCAGTTTGCTGTCGTAGCCTGCGTTAGACATGGTTGTGTGTATGTGTGTCCGGGTGGTAAATAAGAGTGAGACAATCCTGGTGAGTCTGAAGGTCACATAGAAAGGCACAATAAGCGGTGGACTCCTAGAAGGGCTTGAATGGACAAGAAGTTGCGCAGTGCAAAAATATGGAAAGGGAAAATGAGGAAACCTAGGGGGGAATTGGAAAGGGTAGGTTATGAGCCCTCCCAGCGAACCGAACGAAAAGTCGCTAAGAGGAAAGCATCGTCGCCGAATACGTAATTGTTGGCGCGTTCAGTGGGCGTATCCTCTCTCTGGTGCTTTCAACCAGTGGTCACGTCATCATGGGGTGCTCCTATCTTCTCTCTCTTCAGCCGTTGCTGGCGACCACGCTGGAATATCCATAATGTGCTAGGTAATTTACATTCCTAAACGATACTGGGTGCTAGATCATTTACCGATCTCCTTCACTAGCTTTAACCCTTTTATTTACTGAACGGGTAGATCATGGGAGATGCAAGCGATTAGGTGTACCACCACTTGCCCTCCCCGCCCTGAAACTAAGTAGTGGACCAGTAATATGCATTGGATTCGTAGGTGACGGCCACCAGCTTGTTGTCAGGCGACAAACGTACGGGCATCGAATTAGGTGCCCATAACTCGCAGTCCCAGGGCTCATCACTGGCCGGCACCTGATGACGCAGGGTGCGTACCGCCGTGTGCCAGCCGTACCGTGCACTACAAGCTACTACGGTAGCCATCAAGTTGATTGATAAGAGCCGGTCGAAGTACTTCACGAAGTCGTGACGTTCTAACTGCGCCGCCACGGCCAGGCCTAGAGAGTACAGGGGTTGCAGGTCGGGGCGGAGTGCTGATCCAGCAGCCGTGGTGACCCGACACTGTCGCATCGTGGCGAAGAGCGTGTCCAGTACCTCAAGGCGTCCGTCGTAAATAAACGTGACGAGGAGGGACCGGGTCATGGCCATGGGTAGATCTTGGGCGCCCTGCTTGCGGAAATTGAAAGCGTAGTGGGGATCTGCAGGGCTATGCTCGGATTGGTAGTCCGTCAGGAGGATGGCGTAGCGACAAAATGGTTCGGGCCACAGGGTGGACAGGGCGGCTTTGAGGGGGTTGGTGAAGGCCGGGCTGAACACGTAAGTAATAAAGGTGCTCACCGACGCTAGGTCTCTCTGGCGCAGCTCCGCGATAAAGGGTGCGTTGAGTTCGAGGAGGTTTCGGGATTCCGGCGCTCCCACGTCCACTTCGCGGCCAACTTGTGCAAGGTGGAGCAGTTGGCCTTGGAACTCGGCAAAAAGGGGTCCGTGATCAATGTGGCGCTCAAACATTGCCCGCCGGGCTTCGGCGGTATCCTGATTGCGTGGAACGCCGAGCTCGGATAGGTCGCGCCGATAGAGGTTTGCAAGTAGCATCTTGGTGACAAACCAGGAGCGGGTGTAGTGGTATATGAAAGGCAGGAACGACTGGAACCGATCGTTTTGGTTCGCTGCAGTCGCCTGGATATACTGCGTTGGGTCAAGTGCGAACTTTAGGTAGGCCTGCGAAGTGGGTGGGTTGTCACCCCGGGAATGTTATCAATGAAATGCCGGTTAGCCCACAGGTGGAGGAGTTTGGAGTTCACCTGAAGAAGGTACATATCCCACAGGGCCCTGCTGAATTCCTATAACTGGTTTACACCTCCCTGTTCTCACTGCCTTTACCTTACGCTGTAGTCTGGGCCAGTACATTCGGCAGTGATATTGAGAGCTTAGGTTGACGTTTTCCATGGTCATGATGTCACGTAGTGGTATCAGGTCAAGGATGGTGAGTTTGAGTTCGGAACAGAGCGTCGATAGTCGGTCTGAGGGTCGTTTGTCTGATAGGGTCGCGGATGTACCGGTGGCTGCAGCCGAGAAGGCAAGCCACTGTAGGCAGGTCGATTTCCGCATGATCGAAAGGGATGTGAGCAATAAGGCTGAGCTATCGATCTAAATCCGAACTAACGATACTGAGGCAAACTATAAATCGCTTTTTTGGAAAAGAACAAACTAATAGGGGCCGTACGATGCCTGCGACGCTGAAGTCAACGGATCAGATGGGTAGTGCCCCAATAAACTAGTTTAATATAAACCACGAAATCGGCTGATCTAATTAGCCGAACCAGCTTCCGTGTAAGTGGCGGGACTCCGGCCCACTCTCACCAGAGTTCGATGGCCAGGCGGTTAACCAGTACGGGGTGGCGTAGATGGTCATTGGGCCACCTTTGTGACACCACGGTCGCCCTGATCTTGCAGATGGTTCATCGGCTGTCCCGTCAGTGACAGCTCAACCGAAAGAAAGGCACGTGTATGTGGCATTCAGGTCGTAAGGGTGCGCGGGTTGGTGTCCCCCCAACGCTCTACTGTTCTCTGTTAACTGTCGTCGGCTTGTACACGATGGGCTGGGAAAGGGTGCGGGATGGCGAGTAGCGGGAACAGAGGGTGAGGCGTAATCTGTTGGGCGTTACGTCCACCCTTTCCCGTTCTGGCGGTGTCGTACAGGTCCTTACTTGGACGGTACCGCCTTTCTCCATCCCACACGCCCTTGCCAATCAAACCATCACGTCGTCTAGACCCCCTCGCCATTTTGTATCAGGCACTGGCCACCATTGCACATTATACTGGGGAGGGAGACATGGGGTGGAAGCGTGAGTGAGTGGGGGGGAGGGGGTGTCGGGCTAGGGCATAGCCTCCCCGGCTATTGAAGGACCACGGGATACGTCTTATAGCGTACAGTCGCATAGAGGAGGGGTTGATGTACACGTGTGCACCAGGAAGGAAAGTCAATGATGGCCTCTGTTTTGGAGCCGATCCCGGGCATCCCATTCCTAGCTGAACGGTGCCGTATCTACCGACTGCTAGAGCCAGTCAAGCCAGTGGAGGGGCCTGGTACTTGTGCATTGCGGAGTGGCCGGAGAGTTGAGATTGCCAATGGCGCAGTAAACACTACAAAGATGGAACATTTTCCACGAGGCGGTAGTGGGGGGCTTTGGCATTAAGCGTCGAGCGGCCGTTGGTTCAGAGTAGCACTCGTCATTGCGATACGCACACTGCAAGACCCAGGCCTTAACTCCTGACATGCGACTCCGCTCATGGCGTGACCCTGCGGGCCACTGGAGGAGTGGTCGGTCATCATTAACCGAGCCCAACGTGGCTCATCTATCGCTCGCACGCTAGCATCCTCATTGTCAGTACCACTACCTGACATTTTCATTGACGACAGCCACCGCCTAAATTCCGACAATGCGGTTGCTTCACATCACCACGGGGCTGTTGTTAGCCTGTACCACGCCGTGGGTATCGGGCAGCCGTCCATTTCCAGAGACCTTTGATGAGCAACTCCTCGTCCATCCGCTGACCGCTGACAAGATTTTGTCACACTTCGACTTCCAGGTCCGCGTGCCAAGTCCAGCGCTGGGCTCGTCAGGTAAGTCCGCCCTCTGCGCCCACGGCCAGGCCCCGACCGGGCTTAACCTTTGGTTTTTTTTTTGTCTTTTTCGATTGGTGGGCCTGGGTGACCAACCCCAAAGGCACAATGGGTGCCTATGGGCCTTACTCTGGGCTCCATAACTGATTGACTCACCCCCATGTCTGCGCAATACCACCCAACCCCTCGTATTCGCCCCGTATCCCAGACGACCAACACTACCGACTGTTCCCCCGGCTCATCGGCCAGATCATTCAAAAGTATGAGGTCGAAGAGTTCCACCTCAAGTTCACCCAAGGCCACTGGGATTACGAGCGCTGGGGGTATCCCCCGGAGGTGTCCTCCGCACCCAGCCTCGAGCTACGGACACGGCTACGGGATTCGCCCGACCTTGAAGAGCGCTGGCAGGGGTTCAATAACGCCCTCTCTGGTCTCTTCTGTGCCTCTATTAATTTCATCGACGGGACGACGACGTCGGAGCCGCGGTGGTCGTTCCAGCCCGCCGAAGAATTGCGCTCGGTACTGCAGCAGCCCACCGCCCCCTTCCCCGCTATTAGCCCGGCCTCGCTGCCAGTAATGGGGGCCAACGGCACTACCCCCACAGTGCTACGTCACTCCTTCCTCGCCCGCGAGAACGTATGCACTGAGAATCTCACGCCGTGGATCAAGCTACTTCCATGCCAGGCCCAGGCCGGGCTGGCCGGGCTTCTCAACTCGTACCGTTTGTACGATACCCACTTCCACTCTATGGGTATCCACGTCACGAGTGTCTGCCCGGACGCCCGGTGCATCCAACGCGAACTCCAGACCCGCCAGACCCTCACCGTCGTGTCGGACCGTCACCGGGTGGCCTATCAACCGACGGCCCTGCTGGCGTCCCTCTTTGACCGTCGGTTGACAGGAGCCTGTCCACTGGCCCGGACCAGTCGCGTCCTCGTGACTGTGCCTGAAACTGGCGGGGCCCGGCTAGACACAGACCCTACGGCGTGGCTGCCGGCGACTTCCCTACCGGGCCACCGCGTCGCTGAGTTTGACCTGTACCAACTTGCCTCCCAACAACCCCATCCTGGGACGGGAATTGATTTGGCTCTGACCTGGCCCACCGTAGATAGTTCCGCCGGGCTACCGGCGCCCGTGGTACCACTTACCGTGCACCGCCAGGTGGCAGGTCACGGCCTCGAACACGGTCACCTTCTAGTCACCATCACGAACCGGGGCGACCAACCGCAGACGG
Source organism: Tieghemiomyces parasiticus (assembly GCA_027575765.1). Classification (NCBI taxonomy): domain Eukaryota; kingdom Fungi; phylum Kickxellomycota; class Dimargaritomycetes; order Dimargaritales; family Dimargaritaceae; genus Tieghemiomyces; species Tieghemiomyces parasiticus. Next base: position 44,831 of record JANBPT010000073.1, read on the forward strand.
TAACCTACCTGGATACGCTACCCTGGTACCTCAACGTCTACTTCCACACGCTGGCTTTCCATACCCACTCGTTGGAGGATGCCACGGGCGGTTCCGGTGACCTCTCTCCGACGGCCCCCATCGATATGTACCTGCAGACGTCGCTCGACCACGGCCGGCCCTCGGCCATGGAGCTCAAACTGGTTCTGGCACCGCAGTCTCGGACCACCATCACAATGGATTTCGACAAGGCCTTCCTCAAGTATACCGAACACCCGCCCGACGCTAACCGCGGTCTCAACGTCGGGTCGGCCATCCTCAGCGCGCTCGACCTTCCAGCCCCGGTCGTGTCATCCTGCACATACCAGCGCCTCCTGCTCCGCTCAGGCGCCAGCCGGACCGCGGATAAGCATAGCGAGGAGGAGATGGTGACGGCCTGCCTCACTCGCCTCTATACGGAACTGTTCCTCGTCAACCTGCCCACCCCAGACTTCAGTATGCCCTACAATGTGATTGCCTTCACCTGCACCGTCCTGGCTTTCTTCTTTGGGTCCATGTTCAATGCCCTCATCCGCGGCTATACGGCGGTCGAGGTGGAAGATGAGCTGAAGGCGGAAGAGTCAGACGCCAAGAAGGTGGACTAGCTTGGCCGGGCCCTGCATCTGAATGTGTGAGAGGGGGGGGCTGGCGTTCTTAAGGATACATAATAATGGTCCACAATAAATAGCTCACAACCTGTCTAGCATTGCTGTTAAGGACAAACGAATTAAAAACAAACGACTGCGGCGTAGTGTGAAATGAAGTTTAATTTTGCAGCTAGAGGCCGCCACTGCGAGAGTCGCCAAGGCGGCCACTCTAAAATAATAATAGGAGGTCATCCACCAAGTCCTTCTTTAATGGTGGTGCGGGGCCTTTTGGAAACGCAGCCCGCAGTACCCGCACGCGTGGGGAATATCTTCTTGGTCGAGGTTGATGTACACCTTGGGGTGACCGAGTGAGCCACCACCACCATCGCACACAGCCTTCCGGCCATCAACGACACGGATGGGCTCCTCGGCAATCAGGTCGATCGCGGCCATCGGGCGGGGCTGGGCCAGCAGGTCGACCTGGGCGAATCGCGGGTCGTCCATGGCCACGGTCCGCGGACGCTGCTGGCGTGACCAGGTAGTCGGATGGTTGGGCGACTGCTTGGCGGCCTCAATGGAGGCGGTCTGCGGGTCGGTGATCGTAATAGGTTTGGTTGACTCGTGGACGACCACTTTGCCTTCCTCAATGGAGACTGTGTCCGACTCTTTGGGTTGCGAAGAGAGGAAGCGGCGGTGGAGGGACGCGGCGGTTGGCAGACGGCGCGCGACCGAAAGAGGCCGCGCGGTGAGGCTGGTTAGCCGTAGATTGCGGAGCATGTTGCACAGATTTGCGGGTAAAGGGATAGGGGGATAAGAGGAAACAGGCGAGGTAGATAAAATAAGGCTGTTTGTGGGAAGGATGTAGTCGAAGGGATCGTAAAGTCACATGGTTGGGCAGGGGCTGTCAAGATCTGCCATGCCAATGGAATGGTAACGAGAGCCCGGGGATAGTGTCGATGTGAGGGGTTGGGGTGGCGGGGAGACCTGAACACACACACACATACTCTTGGTTGTGCGGATTCGACTCGCCACCCCCGCTTCCCTGGCACCTTGAATCTTGTAAAGTTGGCCAGGCCATAGCGTGGAGGATAGAATCGGGCCGTTCACTAATGTGGCTAGGTCTATACCTTGGGAAAGGAGGGGGAAGGCTTCAAGGGCCTGTTGCGACCCCGTTGGGCGGCACCTTGATAGCTAGCCCGGATGCACCCTCTCTCCAGAGTGACCTGGCGAGCTGCATCTTCATGCCTTGGTTATTTCAATCGTCCTATTAGGTGCCCGACCAAACCCACTCCCCCCACTCACCTAATTTACAGCTACCCGCGTTCCTGTTACCCCAAGACAGCCATCACTACTCCCCGCCACTAAGCCGAGCCTAGCTCCTGACCCTCGCTTATATTACTTCCATCTCCTTTCTGTTGCCCTACTCCAAGCTGAGCCGACTCTGACCCGCTCTAATATCGCTCCATTATCTCTGGCAACTGGTCTTTTCTTTGGACACCTTGGTAATCCTCTTGACCATGGCCCAGGACGCTGTAGCCGACCGGGTCAAGGTGGCCGTTGAGCAGCGGTTAGTTGAGTCTGGAGAGAAAGAACGGTTGCAAGAGATCCTCCGCGCCCATCTCATCGAGTCGGGATGGAAAGACCACGTCAAGGCCCAGTGCCGTGATATCATCCGCGCTCGTGGGGCGGCCAACTCGTCTGTTGAGCAGCTCATGCGGGAGGTTGCTCCCGATGCCCGAGGTAAGCCTGCTTTTTTTTTTTCACCCGTCGGTTGGAAGATTGTGGCCCCGTATATTTTTAAAGGCGCCCTTCTTTCTCACGTACCCAGCCTAACTAACCTCCCCGTTGTACCTTCTCGGACGTTTCACTTCCCTTTTCCACGGCCACCGGTCCTTCAGCCAACATCCCTGAAAATGTCAAGCGGACACTACTTACTCGGCTCAAGACCTACCTAATGGAAAACATCCAAGACTTGGACGCTACGCCGCCTAGCCAGCCCTAGCCGCACTGCGCTGCCTTTCTGATCCCTCCCCTCTCGATCTTGCTGTTCCTCTGCACCATGTACCTTACCGACTAAATTTATGTATTAAAAACGCCATGTGCTCTCTAAGCAGTAGACTACTGCCAGTCCTGTAAGAAGCTGGCATTTGTTGAATACGTGCACCATCTTTTCGTCCATGGCCTGATTCTCTAGTTGTTCAACCGCTTAAATGGTTAAATGTATCCTCAATGTGGCAAAATAGGCTACAGATGAGGCCACGCCACATAGGCGGACAATTTGCTTATCCAAACTATGCTCTTCGCGAGTTTAACTATGAACCACACTCTATAGTAACTCCCGGCGAACTGGCCAATGGAGTGTGCATTGGTACCTTGCGAATATATATATATCTTAATTTATGGATGTAGGCCAACTAGTATAGCTCCTTGGTGGCGGCAGGACCGAAACGATACAATTCAGCCGGACCGTTAAGCCACTTCTGACATGCCCAAGTTCCCTTGGCCCGAACCCCGGATATTATTTTTTTAAAAAAATTCAGGACTCAATGACCAGGCCTCAATTACGGTAGAGTGGCACATCGCATCAGCAATTGTAAAATAGTCAAGGGCCATTGAACGGTTAAGTATCGGTCCAAACGGAAGCTAGCCCCTTTAGAGTGTTTACCTAGCCTAGTGAAAGATCGCCAAGAGGTCAACCTTTGACTCAATTTACAGATGCGAGGGAGAGATGAGAAATTCATCACAGCCGACAGCACACTGCATACGGGATTACGATCGATTATGAGGCGTGCACCCCAGGAAGGGGCGAAGGGAATACATGAGTGGCGGATCGAGACCGAGGGTGGAGCTACAGGATAAAGCAAATATCTATTGTACGTTTGACTTTAGCACAGCGTAGTAAACGATGGCCCACTTATTTACGGACAAGTTTTAACTTTGCCGACAGGACGCCGTCCTGTTTTACCAAGGGGGTCCGGTGCAGTTCTGTCCGCCAACGGCGAGCAAATTCGGGTTCGTCCACTTGGACCGAAACTGGAGGCTGCCGAGGTTGCCCTACGTCTTTTAACACTTCCGAAAATAGCCGATGTCAACCGGAAAGCAATGATGAATCCTTCATAACGTGACAGCGACTAGGTAGGTTTGATGTTATGATGGCGAAGCTTGGTGGTATTAGCTGGAAAATATCTAAGCGCCTTTGGTTATAGGGCCAGCCACAGCCAATCCCAATGGATCATGGCCTACGCTGGGCTCCAATGTGGACAGGTTAACGAAGCACACTTGACATTTTTTAACATAGGTAATGGCCTTCACCGGTCCAAAGGCAGGATGATTTTAACCCATCTGTGTTTCAAGGGCCAGTCGGTGTTGTAGGAATGTGGTCTATGGCCAGAGAGTAGGCGGGCGAGTGGACAGTAAGGAGATCAGTTCTATCCGCTTAGCTCGCAGCCCCCGTGCCGTAAAACAATAATAATAAAGTCTAGATGGTCGGGAGAAGAGGGCGAAGCCGTAAAGTGGAGTCTCTCGGCTATTGGAGTTGATAGGGCCCAGTGCCTTCGAAAATCTTGACCTGGTCTTATCAGTGCCGAGAGATAGGTAGCCGGTGAGGTCGCTAGTACAGCGGCAGACCTATGGCGTGACCTTATCTTTGCTGACCCCCCCCCTCCCCTAATCTTAGCTTAATCGTTGTAGCGCCACATAAAGGATGGATTCGCGAGCCTGATGCTGACGACTACGGTACGGAATGGGTGCACGTGTGCAAGTCGCACATACGGGCTCTCTTCAAACTGGGGGGCTTCCGGTCAAGTTGTGCAATAACCACTTACAAATGAACGTCACGGCTAATCGAAGGGCCGGTCACTGGAAAGGGTATTTGCTTTTATTTTTCATTCAATCACCCTTGGACTACATTAGGGAAGAGGACTGGGGTGGTGGATCCCCAGTCGAAATAAATCACCAATGATTCAGCCCGTGGGCCTTTGGTGCACTGAGGGACGGAAGCAAAATATAGATGCAGTCTAAACTATAATACAAAGGGGTGGCGAGAGAGGGGCGACTCCAATGCCACTATAAATCCCGGTGATTTCGAGAACCAATCCTGCCGGGGCCGTATAGGCCACTGCTCGGGCCCCCTACCTACTATCTATAAAGAGAGGTGGAAAAACAACATGACTATGCTACTCGGTGCAATGTGACGAGCTCGTGCTTCGGCGTCGTAGCTAGGGCAACAGCTCTCGGGTTTCGGCCAGAGCCTCCAAGATGAGCTTCATTTTGGTGATCAGCAGGCCGTGTCGTTTGCAAAATACTCCAGCGCCACGGAGGTTAAGTTTGGGATCCCGCAAAAGACAGCTGCACTCGATCAACTGGGGGACTCTCCGCAGTTGCCCACCGCCAAAATGGTGTTTTCCATCTCTATACTCTCTTTTCTTCCCCGCTCCAAATAACCACCACTGTATCTACCGTGCAGTCTCTGCATATAAAACCGGCCGGTTTGTCCCCCTCCCTCTTCAGAAGGTATCCATCTCGGTTCCATGTCCTCCTCCCCAGAGTATCTCCAATGCCGCATTGGGCCTCGGTACCCCTCTTCTAATCGTCTTTTATTGATCTCTTTTCCCCTACACGACGCTAAGACGGCCTAAAAAGAGTACTGGTCGCATCTTACCACACCCCTACACTTGGATTTTTTAAATAAGCGCTTTGCTACCGCCACGCACTTGGACAGTATCGATTTTTAGCGTTGTACTCCTTCCTGTTCGGCCAAGCTTTGATTTGTCGCACGTCGGTCATTTTTTCGCCATGGGTAGCATCCTCAATAGCACGACGTACCGGGTCGTGTTCATCCTGGGTATGACCGTCTTTCTCCTGCACCTCCTATTCACTTTCGGCGGGTCCCGTTGGTCGGGTTTCCACGGTACATCATCACCCCCCAACTGCACCGTCCTTGTAGCCCCTAGTGGCGTGGCCATGGCTGAGAAAGCGGTAGCCACACCTCTCGTTACTAGCAAAATCAGCCCGCCCACCACCACGCCGGGCAAGCGGGCTAACGCCGTGTTTGTTATCCTGGCGCGAAACCACGAGCTCTTCGGTCTAGGTCGAAGCCTGCAGCAGCTCGAGCAGCGCTTTAACCATCAATTCAACTACCCGTACGTGTTTCTGAATGACGAGCCCTTCGATGATGATTTTAAACGAGTAGCCGCCGCCGTGGTGAGCGGTAATGTGTCATTCGGCCTCATTCCCAAGGAGCACTGGAGTTATCCATCATGGATCGACCTTAACAAAGCTGCCGCGGGCCGCAAGAAACTCAAGAACATCATCTACGGCCCCAGCGAGTCATACCGCCACATGTGTCGCTTTAACTCGGGCTTTTTCTTCCACCACCCGCTACTCGCCCAGTACGAGTACTACTGGCGCGTGGAGCCGGATGTGGATTTCACGTGTAACATTGACTACGACCCGTTCGTGTACATGCAGGAGCGAAGTCTCAAGTACGGCTTCACTATCAGCTTGCACGAGATTCCTCAGACGGTGGCCACACTTTGGAAGACCACCAAGGATTTCATGGCTCAGCACCCTGAGTACGTGTCGCACCCCAACACCCTCGAGTGGGTGGTGGACAAGCGCACCGGTGACTACAATCTTTGCCATTTCTGGTCCAACTTTGAAATTGCCAACCTGAACCTACTGCGCTCCGAGCGGTACCAGGCCTATTTCGACCACCTGGACCAGGCCGGTGGCTTCTTTTACGAGCGCTGGGGCGACGCCCCTGTCCACTCGCTGGCGGCCGCCATGTTTCTACGTAAGGACGAGATTCACTTCTTTGAGGATATCGGCTACCGCCACTCGGTCTTCGAAAACTGCCCCACTGGCTTGACGTTCAACCTCCAGAACTGCAACTGCAACTCCAAGCGGAGTGTCAACCTGCAGACCCATACGTGCACCGGGGACTTCCTCAAGTTGAGTCCGCAGAGCGACTTCAACATCACCACCATGAAGCAGCACAATGTTGTGCAGTAATATAAACACTGCCCTTTCACGTATCCCTTTATGATTACTAAGTTATACCGATACATTAAATGCCCAACTGTTGACACGGATCATTGGCCACTATATAGAGTCCGGCGGTATCATGCGTAACCTGGTTTTATAGCCCGGTCCAGAACTACAGCCATTCCTCATAAAACGGTCTACCCTCCTCTCCTACCATGATCAGCCCTACCTAACTCCCCCCCCACTGTGCCTGACGTTTCACCGACTCTAGCTCATTATACTTCCTATTGTCATTTAGGACCATTCTTTTAAAAAATAACCTCTCATCAATGAGAGAAGTCTCTTTGTCGTGGCTTTTAAGGGTCCCCCGCGCATTCACCACCGTAAGCAAAGGGTAAATGAAGAAACGTAGTATGGTTAAGGAGCCACTTCCTACCACTGCCGACATACCTGCAGTTGCTATTCATCATTCTGAAAGTCCCTAGTCCAGACACATTATTTTCTCGGAGTTACTGGCATGACATCCCAGGTTCCTAGTCGACCATGGGTCCCAAGGCGGTACTCCGAAGCCCGGCGGGAGAAGCCGTTCTGATTTTGCCGGTGTCTGTGCCGAGGTTTTGATGCACCTGATAGGTTGGATGGGCACCATTCCTTTGTATTTTACTCTACTGGAAACATGAATTTTCTAGCTTTCCGTACAGGTAGTCGCAATTAGGATATGTAGAGCTCAGCATTTCAATCCGGGGAAGTGACACTGAGCCAATACAATGAGTATACACATACGCACACACACATTTTGGAGGTTAGCTAGATTGACCTTTATGCTATGCGTGATGAATGCATGGTAGAATAGAAAAAGCGGATAAACATTGGAAAAATGAGAGGGTGCTTCATCTGAAAAATGAGGCAGGCATTACAATGAAAGTTTAGATGGCTATAGAATAGGGCGGGGTGGTGAGTTCCTATAGCATCTCGACCCGGCGGGTTTTCTTTTGGCCAAAGAAAGATAATCATCCTCCGAATTACGATTAATCCTTGCCCTATTCAGTCACTATTTTAAGCTCGTCAGCATCTCCATCCTCGCCAGCGTTCATCTTATCCTCACCCACGCCAGCGTTCATCTTGTCCTCACTCTCGGCAGCCTTTATCTCGTCCACCATAGCCCTCGCATCCGCCTCGGCCTCCTCGGCAGTTTCCGCGTGGCAAGCAGTAGCGGCACCGAAGAGACGGTTCTCCTCGCTGAACCCGATATACAAGTACTCTTCCACTTTACCAGTACGGCGCATTCGGGAACGCAGCTGGTTTCTCTTGCTAGTGATGCCCTTACAGGGTGGGGTAAAGCCAAACGGGAGAGTGGTGAGGAGCTGAGCATGCCTGACTTTGGCGCCCCCAGCTTTACGGCGTTGCCGACTGGTCGGGAGACCGGCGGGCCTCGGACCACGCTTTCCGTTAAGGCCCGCATTCTGGGAGTCATCATCAGTTCGGCTCAACTTTACGCGGGTGACACAGTGCACATTCCACAGTATGATATCGCCGGAAGCGGCGGGGTTAACGGCAATGCCCGTAAAGGGGGCCTTCCGCCGGGCTTTGTGATCGCTAGTGTCGGGGTCTGCGCCCGAGACCAGGGCGAGATCTTCGGCGCTAAAACACTTGACTACATCCTTGGTGGCCAGGTCGTAGACGAAGGTAGCCCGACTGACGAAACTCAGGATGAGGTGCGACTGAGTGGGGTCGAACCCGAGGGCCGTGCAGGGATCGACATGGCGGACGAGTGTGATGGCCGTGGTGAAGGTATGGAGGTTGAATACTCGAACCACCCGGCGGTCGTCGGCGGTTGCGAGCCACTGGCCGTCGTCGCTGACCGCCATGAGCTGGATTTGGGCACCAGGGTCGCCCGTCGCGGCGGATCCGATGGCCGTGGCATTGTTAGCGATGGAGAGGCGGTCGGCAAGGAGGTAATCGTACTTTGTGTGGGCCTGGGTGGTCACAGCGGGGGATTTGCGATGATCGAGGAACTGGTGGATGATGCTGCCCGGGGTAAGTGCACGAGCATCTAGGTCCATCGATCCTTCTGCGTCACTCCCTTCGCCGTCGTCCTTGGCACCCTCTTTCAGATCGATAACTGAGACCCGGGAGTCCACGTCGGCCAGGATCAGTCGAGAACTGTCGGGGGTAAAGCGGATGTGGCGGGCGCCGCGGAAGGCCGTCTTCACCGGGAGAGCGGCGACCGGGGGGAATTTACCACCGACACGGGACACGGCCACGTCACGCTCGTCCACGTTAAGGTGGAACAGCCTTACCTGTTCCACGTCACTCACAGCGGCCCACTGGCCATCGGCCGAGATGTCACTGGCGATGATATCCAAAGGGGACGACAAGGTGACACTGCAGATGGGCTGTACGGCCGGTTCGGACGACACTAGAGGTAGATTTCGCTGGCCCTGATCCACTGTCGCACGCCGGAGCGGGGAGATGGGGAAGCGACCCTGGCCGAGTATGTAGCCCTGGATGGGCGCCGGTCGAACTGACGGGGGGCCGCCGAGGTCCCACAACTCGAACGTGTTGCGGTAGTGGAACAGACCCCAGCAGCGCTGATGAGCGACGCTGAAACACGGCAGGACCGGGGCGACGTAGCGAGCCATCGGCATCGACAGATCGTTGGGCATGACAAGCAAGCGGACACCGGCCGTGACGATGCCGAAGTCTGGTATCGCCGGGGCAGCCAGTGCCTGGATAGCGTTGTTAGAGAACCGCACCATGCCGTTCCCCACGTACATGGCACTCTCCGCCAGGGGATTGTCGGTACCATTAGTCGACTGGGCCTGATGGATTTGGCCATTGTTAGATTTGAAGGTGGAATCGCGAACCAGGGTTACTAACTTGTGATCCAGGCCACCCGTATAAATGTAGTTGTAGTCAACCGAGGCTGCCAGGGCGGTGATGTCGCCGTCGTGGAGGTGGAGTTGGCTGACAAGCGTGTGGTTAACGGTTTCGTAGAAGAGAAGTTCGCCCGACGCCGTGCCCACCGCCACCATGTTGTCGGGCAGCGGGAGCAGGGTCCAGATACCGGCCGCGACTCCACGGGCGCGGGCCGGGGAAAACTGGCCCATCACCATACCCTTGGCTGCGTCCCACTCGACCACCATGCCCCTGGCATCGCCGGCGAGCACGCTACGGCGGTTGACGCCCCAGGCCAGGGACCGAAGGCCATGGCCCTCCGGGTGGTTCAAGATTTTGTTCAGTACCAGGCCACTCTCCTGGATCTCGTACACAGTGACAAATCCCGCTTTGCAACCGACAGCAAGGTAGGTCTGGGTAGAATCGACGGCCATGCAGTAGATGGGGTGCGGGCCGACCTGAGTGGTGTGCTTGATTATACCCCGCGCCAGATCCCACTCGTCGATATAACCGTGCAGCCCCGTCGAGAAGAGCCGCAGCGGCGCATAGGGGATAGACGGGGCCGACCGTCCGCCGTTCTCCATCCTGGACTGGTGGTAATGACGCTGGTCATCGGACAACGGTTGGTGCACCCAGCAGAGGGCTTCAAGGGAGGAGTTGGCGGCGCCAGGTATGAACTTTTCGAGCATAAGGTGGTGGTCCAGACTACGGATCTCGATCTGACCGTTTTCCCGGCCGCACGCTACGAACTGCCCCCAGGTACATGACTGCGGGCTGAGCGCCAGCGCCCGGTAGAGCGACTGCAGCGGCCGCACGTCCTTCCATAGCTTGACGCTGATGTCGGTCTTAGGCGCCATGGTTTTATCCGCGAGCTGTGGAGGGAAGGGTTGGTGAAGTATCCGCGCTATGAGTATAAGAGAGGGAAATGGGAGAGGCTCAAGGTACAACACCGTGCGGGCATGGTAAATGGAAGGTGATCAGGGGCATTCGGGGTAGCGTAGCTCGGGTGCAAAAAAGGTCCAAGACGAATCTGCGACTGGCTGCGATTCGGTGCTCGAGTCGGCCCAGTTTTTTGCATAGTTTTTTTTTTTCAGTGGTAACCTCGTTGCGGAGGCTCGGCCGCCCACCTGTAGCTCTACAGTACCTTATTTGTAGTGGTCGCCCGCAGAGCTAGGCTAAAGGTCCAATGATCCTGGCTCCACCTTATGGGTACCATAGGAGGAGGGAAGAACATTATTTCCAACGGTTTGGTAGGCTAGTACTGGAACATTAGTTTGCAGTTATATTAGCCATCGCGGGCGCCCAAACTTTAGCGGCATGGAAACTTAGTGCCCTGAATTTAGAAATTTCAACATAGCTGGCGCTAAACTGACCACATACCCTATCTGGGTTCTATTCGGCACACTATAGCGGCCAGCAATCTCCACAACCACCAAACCCTTAAAGCAAGCAATCGTTGGCGATTAAATATCAAGGCAAAAGTATAGCCACGCAAGCTCAAGCCCTCCGATTAGGTCCACGTGTAGGCTCTTCGACTTACTCCTGTGCACCATTCCATGGCTCCCCCAGTGCCATCGTCCTGACTATCACCGGCCAGCGTTCCTTTCATACAAAACCGCCCGGCGGCTAGCCTCTTTGCCCCACGGCGGGAAGAGCGTTCGTTCTAGTGTACGCCCCTCACCCAACCCACCCTGTCAGTGGAGCTGCCCCCGAGTCGTCAGCGTCTTCCAGGCCCACTCACAGCCGCCCTAACGGAGTCGTCGTTATCCCTTCCGCTTCAGTTGCCCTACCCGTCACGAGCCCAGCCTAGCCCTCTCTCACCCCCCCCCCCACCCTCCCCACCAGGCCCACGATTCCACCACCAAGCACTACGCTCATCTTGCGGCTACGCCTAATCTATATTCCATCGTAACTACTCCATTCGCTAGATTCATCCGCTCCAATCTACCGCCATGCTTCGTCTTGCCGCCTCCCGATTCGGTACGTTACCATGTAGACCGGGCCCTGTCTCTGCCTCAGCCCCCTGATACGTATCCATTTTGCGAGATCCATGGTCGGGGGCGCTGAGACTGACTGGGCTTGGCTCCCCTCAGGCGGTCTGTATACCCATGATACGGACAACCATTTCGATATCATGGGGCCTTGCCTCGGTTGTAACTGGACACACGGAGAACGTCGGCTACCGGACCCGATCGCCTTTCCGGGGCCCTGTTTGCCGCTTTCCCCTCGTAATACTTATCCTACGCTATAATTAACCCCATGCTACTCTCCCCTACGTCGTTCTATCGCTCGCCACTTCAGCGCCCCGCCGCGCCTTCTCCACGTCGCTCGGGCGCGCTTCGCCTTATGACAGCACCTTTGGCAACATGGCCATCGGCAAGGACACGCGCGTTATTTGCCAGGGTTTCACGGGCAAGCAAGGTACCTTCCACTCGCAGCAGGCGATCGAGTACGGCACCAAGATGGTGGGCGGCACCTCCCCGTCTAAGGCCGGTACCACTCACCTGGGTCTACCTGTGTTCGGCACCGTCAAGGAGGCTGTCCGTGAGGTCAAGCCCGACGCCTCGGTCATCTACGTCCCGCCGCCAGGCGCCGCTGCGGCCATCCTGGAGGCCATTGAGAACGAGGTTCCCCTTGTCGTGGCCATCACCGAAGGCATCCCGCAGAAGGACATGATCACCGTGGTTAAGGCCCTCCAGTCCCAGAACAAGACCCGGCTCATCGGGCCCAACTGCCCCGGCATTATCAAGCCCGGCGCCTGCAAGATTGGTATCATGCCTGGTCACATCCACAGCGCCGGAAAGATTGGCGTGGTGTCGCGGTCGGGCACCCTGACCTACGAGGCCGTCCACCAGACCACGGCCGTCGGGCTGGGCCAGTCGCTGGTGGTCGGGATCGGTGGTGACCCGTTCAACGGGACTAACTTTATCGATTGCCTCAAGGTGTTTCTCAATGACCCCGAGACCGAGGGCATCATCCTCATCGGCGAGATTGGCGGGTCGGCCGAGGAGGAGGCCGCCGCGTACCTCCGTGAGCACAACCTGTCCCGGACCAACCCCAAGCCCGTCGTGTCCTTCATCGCCGGTCTCACCGCCCCGCCCGGCCGTCGTATGGGCCACGCTGGTGCCATCATCGCCGGAGGTAAGGGTACCGCCCAGGACAAGATCAAGGCCCTCGAAGATGTGAACGTTGTCGTGTCCAAGTCTCCCGCTCAGCTCGGTACGCTCATGCACCAGGCCATGAAGGACGCTGGTCTGGCCTAAGTACCTTCTTTCCCAGCAAGTATATGTGATCACTGGTCGTCCACTGCGGATGCCCGCCTACCGAGCCCTTCAGCCGAAGACCTCACGCTGCCCTCTGTGATTGGCTTGAACGGCAGTTATTAAAGCTGGTATTTATAATTAGTATTTTTTTGGTTAGTTCCGTTAAAACTGCGTACGTTAATCCCCCACTGCAAATTGTTCATGTTGCACCACTTAACGCTTAAGCTTGGAGGAAGTACTTATCGCTTTCAGTCCCGGCCTTTAGTACTGGGTTCGAGGCCTATTTTTATAAAAAAAATATATAGTAAATCCGGCAATGACCTCGGTCATTGTGATGGCACAAGAAAGGCTCAGCTCTGAGCGCCATGCTAGATTTTTTTTAGAGGTCAATGGACTTGCCCTGCTCTTTTAGGGCCTGCTGAACGTCCAGCTCCACGTCCCGAAGCTGGGACCGGAGGCTGAGCTGTTCGCGACTGCTCTGATCGTAGAGCCGGCGGGCATCTTGCTTCACGTTCTCCAGGTCATCCTTGGTGGCGATTTTTCCGCGCAGACCGTCGATTTCCTTCTCCAGTTCGCCGATACGCTTCAGGTAGCCACGGACCTGAGCGATGAGGGGTTTGGTCGGAGGGGGCGTACATGACAGAAATGACGGTGGTAAAGCGCAGTACAAGGTTAGATTCTAGGCAAGTCTAATTAGAACCCGCTGCAAAGTCGCGGTATTGGGTTGTACCGTTAGCCCAGTCGCCCTCCCTCAAACGAACCCACTCCTAGGGTAGGGGGGTGTCAATCTTACCTTCTCGGTTTCCTTGTACAACTCATCGACGGTGGTCAACAACTTGACATTGGCCTTCTGGATCTCCTCGACGAGGTACGACGCGCCGAACACCGAAGCGAAGGTGGCGCCAAGGAAGAGACCAAACAGGGCCGAGCGCACTGAGCTCTTGCGGGTAACCACCACCGTGGGCTGGGGAGTGGCAGCCGCAGTAGCAGCCTTGGAGATGGCCTCGCTGGCCTTCTCGGTCACCAGACGCGAGGTGTGCACATTCCGCGCGACCGCGAGAACCGACCGGCGGGCCAAGAGCTGCGTAAAGGCGGAAGTGGTGGTGGGGGTGAGAATGCTGAAGAGGGCCATGGCGATAGAGTTTGCGTAGGCGATCGCGAGATGGGGTGTGGTGAAAATGAAATAGATCGGACAATGAAGCGGGTGGAAGGAGGTGAGGATTAACGTGACCAACAGAGTGGGAATGGAGATGGATAAGCGCTACCCAGCGTATGACCGATTCGCAAAGGATTGGTCGGCCTGGTTAGTAGTCCCTTGGATCTTGGTGGGTCGGGTATCCAGCATGTGCGGTACTCGGGCGACTTGCGCTCCCACATCCCCCCTCCCACCGCAGGCTGGTGTGGGGGGTTGGGTGGAGAGGGGATGAATTTGGCTACGGTACAGCGGGGCCGTATGGGAAGGAGCCTCCCCATTCAACTCGCCCACCAGGGGTGTGGTTTCCACTCGGGCTGACGTGGTTCCCTTAGACTTTTGGACGAGACCCTCTCGGCGTCGCTTTCAGGAAGTGCTTACAGCCTTGGGGTACGCTCTACGATAACTATCCCTTCAGGGACGCTAACCCATCAAGCAACAGATACCAACCATACATGTAGTCGGTAGGCTAAACGTTGGATAATTTCCGGTACGGTTCAGTGTAGCGTAATTCAACATTGAGTAATAGGCACCAGCAGCCATTATAAAGCAGAACAACATCCAGGATCCATTACCTGCTACATCCATTACACATCGATTCCAGAATGAGGCCAGCCACTGCACACCGCAGTATGATTCTAGTAAATGGGCTTAATTGGGGGGATTTATAGATGCAGGTCTAGAGGCCCAGGATAGGGGTAAGTCATGGGTGGGCGGTAAGACACGGCTACAGCCGTGATCATTAGAGACTGCATTAGCGTTAATCATCGAAGGATGCTGGTTGTGAGTAGATGTTATTATGAGATGTGCGATCAGGGGGGGGGGGGAAGGGAAGGAGCAAACAGACCCTAGGGAGGAAGGGGGAGGCAATTATCAACTACAGACACGCGATAGCGTGATTGGATATTTATAATACCAAATCAAAAGGTGTGTTGATTAGACAAAACCCCAGCTGATGCTCACGCGGCCGAGGGACGGGTCGGCAATAGCGTTGAAAGCGGCGGGACTGAGGTCGAGGTCGCCGGCGGCGCATCCGGGGCAACTATCGACGATCTTGATGGTGACGGACCCGCTGGGACCGGTCACGGAGACCATACGACCGCAGTTGGGGTTGTTGTTGGGGTTGGCGGACTGACCCATATCAGGGAAGCTGAGGGCACCGATAAGTTCGGAGTCGGAGCTGGTCCAGCCACAGGAACCCATACCGGCGTTGTAGAAAGTACCCTGGCCGGTGTGGGAGCCACTGGGGACAGTGGTCTTGTAAACCGGGGCAGGAGTGGTGGGCTCAACAGCAGGGGTGGTCGGCTCAGGGGCCGGTGGGGTGCTGGTGGTTGTGGGGACAGGCGCCGGAGTGGTCACCTGGGCCGGCGGCGGGTTAGAGCTGGTGATGGGCTGAATGACGGTGGAAGTGACGGGCGGGGCGACTTCGGTGGAGGAAGTGATCGGGGTGACTTCGGTGTTGGCGATCGGGGTGCTCGAGCTGATATCAATGGGGGTCTCAACGACATAGGGCAGCGAGGTGGTGGTGGGCATGGTGGGAAGTGTGGTGGTGGGCTCGGCGGTAGGAGTCGGGATCACGTCGGTGATGGTGGGCACGGCACTGGAGGTGCGGGGCCTGCATTTTCTGGCGCGACGGCCTTCAACCAGGGAGCTCGAACTAGCCAGAGCCAGAGCAACCAGGGCGACGGTAGCGAGACGGACCATATTGGACGAGGTGTGGAGGTGCTGGTGTTGCTAAAACAAGGGACGAGGTTCCAAACTAGGTTCGATGACTTAACCGGTAAGTGATCGAGAAGGAATAGACTACTCACAAACGAACGTGGGTAATTAAGACGCTGAAAGGTAATCAGTTACGCGAGGAAGGGTGACTGTCGAAAAGTAGGTAGGATAATCTCAATCAGCAACCAGGCAGAATAGAGAGATCTGTATGTCAGGGCCCGTCGTGGAACCGAGGAACTAGGAGCGGCGAAATTAAAATGGGAGTGATGATCAAGTATTACTCACAGAGTATCCAAGACCAAAATGAACACTAAAAATTGAGTGAAAACTGTAACGAGAAGTTTACAGTGGCGCTTTCGTCGTAAATGGGGTGTTAACGAACGAGTATCGTGGTGGGGCGCGGTAGAACGTGAAGAGGGAGAGTAGGAGGCGAGGTACTTAAGCCTAGGGATGGAGGATGAATTAGCAAGACGAGGAGGAAACCCCGGAGCGGTCGGCCGGGATAGTGCGGTATATATAGCCGTCGCTTTTTCACCGGCCAGTAAGTCGTGTGGAAGAGGAGCGAGGCAGAGACACCATGATGAGAATGCGGAGCCACCCACCCCAAAGATCTCCTCGACCAGTTATCCGCTACCGCCTCATACTCCGACTCCTCGAATTTACTTTCCTCCTTCACCCTAATTTGCCAGCCACCCACTCCTCGACACCTATGTGGCCTACAGGTGGAGCGGAAGTGGGGTTGTCAATCCTCACCATGGGAATGGCGTTGGGGCCGCTTCGTACTCCTCTACAACAGTTGATCTTTCCCACTTCTTATTCACTGGATATTGCCGCCCTTAGCCTCACGACCCCTCCCTCCCTCTTCTTCCTGCCATTGAAAAATAGAGGGCGGCTGGCTTGTAATCAACCCCTCCCCGGGCCGATCGTCGCAGCTCGGTTGGCCTTTTATTTATCAGCGCCTTACTAGGCCAGTCAGGGTGTCTGGATGAGCATCGGTCGTGCGAGGCAGCCAATTATACAGACAGGTGGCTGGGCCGGGGTTAGGCGGTTAGCGGTCAGTGGAGGTGAAAAATGGCCGGAGAGACAGGCGATCGAAGACATCCTCACCACTCACCAATCGCCTAGGCCAGTAGTTAAAGGATATAGGGGATTTTAAGATGGGACGAGATGCTCTTCACGAAGTTTGTATTTTTTAATAGGAAACGGGGTGGTAGCCGCAAAGGCTCTATCTGCTTCACTTCTACGGGATACACGTTTCGGGGTCTTCGAAGGATGAACAGCAATAAAATAGCTGATAAAGGTAGCATGGAGGTGTATCAGGATCCCCGGGTGGCGATCGACCCCGTCCAACGCCTCCTCACTCTACCAGTCTCACCCAAGCCCATCATTGCATTTAGCAGGGAAGAGATCGCTAAGCATAGCCAAGTACGGAGGCCACGCAGACCTGGCCATGGTGATGGCGGCAGCCTGGCAACGCGTTAGGCAATCACCACCAATCGGGCCGGCTGAGTAATAATTTGGGACAGTGTATCGAGCAACCACTAGCTTTTTCCCATGGCTCAATTCCTAGCTATTGTAAGTAGTCAAGCACCATAACCCCCCGGGCACTCCCGGTCGTGGGAGCGGGAGCGGGCGAGGTGATGTGGAGCCCAGCTGGTGAGCTGTATGGCTGCGGAGAAATAACCGTGACGAGATAGTAGCGGTATTGATTCTAGTGGGTCCTGCCGGGAAAAGCCGGACATCCCGTCGGATCTCGGCGTGCGATGCATCACCATGGTGAATGGGGTTGTGGCTGGGAGGGGAACTAGAGTTGATTGCGGTCATTGGTAGGAAGGAAAGAAATAAAGCTGCCCATTAATGGCTGGTATTCAGAGCTCTGTATAACCAAAGACGGATCGCGTTGGCCAATACTCGATTTCTACATAGGCAGATAGGCCCCTGGGATGCAAGGGTAACCTGCATCAGCCCTGGGTTGCTTCCCTCCGAACTCTGGCCCTAGCCGTGTGACATGAGCTGGCTGCGTAAGGTACGCTTAAGAAGGTAGTCGATGCAATGATCAAGCGGGCTCGCTGTAAAAGCGGCACCGTGGTAAGCCTGAGGCGTCCTGGATTATGTTACGTCGGTGGTTGCGTCAGAGTAATCGGGCAGCATTAACAATGTTGGGTACTGTGTCAGCTCACGCTATAATATGATATGATGGTTACTGTCAACGTTCTACACTGTTGAGCCCAAAATACACAGGACGAGGGGCAGCTAATCATACTTCTTTTCACCATTAGGATCAGGCATGATGGCAAAGCGATACCAGTGTACGACCCTTAGAAAAATGGGGTGGTGAGGGAACAGCGGCGCCGCTTTGTAGGCGCCCTATTCCAGCCTTCCACATTTCCCATTTAGGAAGTGACTTAAGGGACGACAGAAGTGTATAAGTAGCGGCGATCTATCTTCCAGCTGTGTGCTTCTTGTGATGACCACATATGGCACTGCAGGCTGTTGGGTGAGGTGGTGAAGGGATGTGCGGTGTGTTGTGCCGCTCCCCACCGTCGAAAGTGCTCGGTTGGGAAAAGTAGATCCTGACCGACAAAGGACCAGCGCAGGTATCAAAATAGAAGGACAGGAGCATAAAATGCGATATGGTGGCGGTGTGCTATTTACGAGGCCTGTTTACGCTTCTGTTGTGCGCTCAGGTCAAGCAGCCCGTCTAAAAATGAAACTGTGGTGGAAGTGATAGTCCAAAAGGGGAAGTTTTTGCCCTGGCACCTCTCTCTTTGGCCGGCGTGATCCTCATATACAACCAATCAGGCCGCTGCCAGCAGCCTTCGTTCTCTCAATAAGGAAAACAAGGAGGCTCATTTCGCTGGTGGGGAGTCAGAGTGGACTGATGGTGCTGGCATTCAATCGAAAACAACCTAGTCGACTCGATTATGGCCGCTCGTGTGATCCACATCATCCCGCCGGCGGACCTTCAAATTCGCTCATCCTGAGCTTCAAGCCCACTTTGTGAGCAGACAGATCCTCGTGGGCTGGTAAGTTAGCAATCACATGTAAGCCGGTGTAGACGTTATGAGTTCCCGAATCTCTATCAATGCCCTGTTAGATAGATTAGCCAGCGCTCTCGCATTATTTTCCTCACAGAACAATGGCGATAGACGACTGTCAAAAGCACTGCCGGTATTCCACTTCACTAAGTCTAGAGTATTCATCAGCGACATGAATCTGGCAGGTTAGCACAATATTGCTGGGAAAGCCGCTCTGCAACGATCGAACAATAGGTACCACTCGAAACGAATGAATCACCGCAGCTTCCTGTGTGGCACATTCAATGGGCAACACTGCACAGTCGTAGGATCTCAGAGTACTGGGTGCCTCGGAAATTACCGAATGGCTGCGTCCAGTTAAGTGCGCCTCATTCTATCGGTACGGTGGGGTCTCGGCCTCGATTCATACGTCGCCGAGCAAAACTCGCAGGGATAACCCGCATACCGTATTGCACAATGTAGTCGACTCGACTCTATCAGTAGGACGGGAATGGATTGCCTGTGCATGGAAATGGGTTGAGGCACCGCATCTTTCAGGTAAGCAAGGGCACCGGTTGGTATATAATAGAACAGTTCGACTGTGTAATGCCGGTGTTGCACGGAAGCTTCAAATTTTGGTCAGGTAGCTAACCAGCCCCTCCTGCTGGCAGTGGTAAACCAGGCCGTAACGCAAGATAACAAGACAAAGGCATTAGGGTGGTGTTGCCCTTATTGTTTCACCCGCCACTACCATCCCGCGCTGCAGCTCACTTACCTAATAGAGTAGAGGCCACCTCATCACTGCCTTGTCAGGACTCTGTCTCGCAGGGGTTGGGGCCATGGATTGCTGTTGCGAAGGGAGCGTTGGGGAGCGATAGAACCACTCCCTAGGCCTGGCTGTACTCTGTTTAACTGGTAAAAGCGCGGGCTACGTAAGCGATACACGTCATAGAGCTACGGTGTTATTGCTAACGCTGCCATGAAACTCTGTCGCAGGATTGTAAAATATTCAACCTACCTCTAGCTCAGCAGTTACGCCCCTCAAACCTTATTACCAAAGTAGTCCATTCCCCTGATTTAGTGCAAATTAGGTTTCGATGTGCACGTATTTGACAGTGATTCCGGCAAGGTACTATTACCTTTTCAAATCCACCAACAAAATCACTCTTCGACGCAGGTTAGCACGTCTCGACCGCCTCAGGGGATATCGGTCGAAAACGAGTTGCTACGCCCCAACCGTCCCTTTCATTACGTCCCGGCCCCAACTCCCATTGGGTTCTTCTCCATCACTTCATCCGCCAATAGCTGATCGCGCATCATTCATTTTCCACCACTTTCTACGAGGGGTCCCAGCCCTATGACCGCTGGGCCTATTCGATAAACCAGTTGGCGAGGTCTGGGGCTTTAGCTTGGTGACAGGAAGACGCGTACACGGTGGGACGGCGTAACATTTTAATGCCCGCGGCTGACTGGCCAAAGCGCGATGCTGTTTTCCTTCGGTGGCCTAGCGACTGGCTTGTCCACAACTGGGTGCCCTCATATCCTTACCCAAAAGCTTTGGCTGAGTGGCCGGCACAGATATGTGGGGGGGGGGGGAGTAGCTGAATACGATAAATCTACCACATTCATCCGCCCGTGCGCTGTAAAATTATGTTCGCAGAAAGGAAGCGTAAATAAATTTACATTTCCGCCTGCGCCGTAAGCAGCGGCCGGCTGGGTAGTCGACAAACGGACGGTAGCGCTAGGATGGCGAATGAACGCAGCCGGCAGGTCCGGGCTTGATGACAAACATCTTTGTCGCCCCGGCCTATATAATCACCACAGGCAACCTTGAGGGCTTTATCTTTGGAGGCCCATCAACTCGTCCACCTCTTCCTCCCCCTCTTCACCCCTCCACCCTTTCTCGCGGTATAATGTCGGATGGGCGCTCGATAGGCACGCTCCCCCGCTCTGTGCCGCATCGAGTATGGCTATACGGCAGCAGGCGGCTGGGCGGACGGAGGCTTTGCGGACACCCTAAAGGGCCCTCTGACAAAGAACTGCGGTTCTTTGTCCCTCAACAGGGACTCTTCATTCGTTCCACTCCTCTCCCTTCTCCTCTTCCTTGCCGTCATCAAGCCTTGTAGGCGTCTCTTTATCCCCGCTTTTCTCCCCTCATCGTTCTCTCTGTACTGTCCACACATATGTACAGGCCTGGGTCCTGCAGGGTCGCCTATAAAGCCTGTCCGGTACGCCGCCGCCCTCACCGTCAGGTTGGATTGTCACCACTATCAACTCACCTGCATCAACACCCCATCAGTTCACTTTGGGCCCTTGTTGAATTTTCTTTCACTCATCTGCACCCACTTACACTTCGCCATTGACACATTTATCTTGCTATTCTTCGCGGTCAGTCCCGCATTACTCGACACGGCCCCAATATTGTCTACCACCACAACGTATCAAAAACAGTAAGTGGGGTGTACCTTGGGTCCATAATGTTTCGACTACACGGCTGCTCCATGGTATGCGGAAATAGACACGCCATGTCGCAGTATGATTCTCTTCTCCCTGTCCCTAGGCCCAGCAGTCACACTTACCCATCCACGTTCCTCTACTGCGATATCCTCTACGCTTTCGAGCATTAGATATGTTTGAACAACTCCGTACTAGTTTGGCCGGTCGTTTTGGCATAGGTAACCAGTACACCCCGATGCGCGTCGCCAGCCGCCCCGACCACACTGAGCTGCCCGGTCACAGCGAAGTCGACGAGCTCAGTGGTCTCCTGGAGGAGACCCTCGATGGGCTCGGTGTTAAGTCCAATCTGAGCCGCCGGCGTAGCATCTATGGAGGCCTCCGTAAACCCAAGTCACTCTCTGCGCTCAAATCTGCCGCCGCTGATGGTTCGGTAAAGCCGACTGCCCACACCAAGGTCATCGGTAAGATCGGTAAAAGTCCATTGGCCCAAAATACAGTGATGTCAGCCATCAACGGCGACGGTATAGACTCCAAGGGCAAGGCAAATACCTTTGAACCCCAGAAACAGAAGCGCAAGACCAGTCTTCGTCAGTATCTCAACCAGACGGACAACTATGTTGTCGTGGCTGAACTGCCCAACCGTGTCCAGTACACTCACCAGCAGCGCTCCCTGTCGAACATCCCGGCGGCTTCCGATACGGAAACTGTGCTTAACGCTGTGGAACCCCATCGCAGCGCATTCGAAATCCCACGCCGGGTCCGTCTTCCAGCCGATTCCCGCAGTGGCACCGCACCGCTCAACTATCCCTACAGCACCGAAGACGACGAAGAGGATGAGGAAGACGTAACGACCGGCCTCTTGCAGAGTTCGT
Organism: Tieghemiomyces parasiticus; assembly: GCA_027575765.1. Lineage (NCBI taxonomy): Eukaryota > Fungi > Kickxellomycota > Dimargaritomycetes > Dimargaritales > Dimargaritaceae > Tieghemiomyces > Tieghemiomyces parasiticus. Next base: position 66,839 of record JANBPT010000073.1, read on the forward strand.
CGCACGGTGAAACCTGTCGGCTACTTTCCTCCTCCTCACCCGCGACACCTGGTGGTGCCGACTGTAGTCAAGCTATCCGTAACCCCACCGCCGGCCAGCGGGGATTCAGCACGAGTAACCCCTTCGTCAAACGGTTCACCAGCGCAACTGGAAAATTCACCACCACTACTACCAAGTCGCTCCGCGGCCAACCGTCCGCAGCTGATCTCGGCGCCGAAGCCGCAACGTGCCCGGAAGCCATGCTCGCCGCCCAGCGGGCGTACAGCCAGGCGCTTAAACACACGAACGACTCACAGACGGCCCTGAAAGCCGCAGCAGCCGCGGCCACCGCCGCCTTGATTATGAGCCGCCAGTCGAGTATTACTTCTACGACCACCGCTGCTACTGCTACAAGCAGGAACTCGAAGCCCCTTCCTAGTATTCCGGCCACCAAGCTGGGCACTGAGACGAACAGCCGTGGTGGTGGGTTGGCATCGCAAAGCTCGTCGACCGCGCTTTACAGCCACCGTACCGAGAGTGACTATAACCTGGTGGTGGCAAGTGAGTGCTCATCTGTGAAAAAGGCACTACTCAGCTCATACTAGGATGACCACGTACGCTATTAGCTGCTGTTTTTGTTTTCTTGTCTTTTTTTTTTTAACAAAATAGAAGGGTGCATGTGGTCTGCCTTGTGATGGACGCGGTAGGTATATGATCCATTACTTATGGTGTTTAAAGTTAACCATCGCTGCACTTTTCCTTCTCCCTGTTAACCTCATTGAGACGGGGAGTTCTTTATCGAACTCTATCCTAGTCGCGAGCCCCGTGCCAGACTCACTCCGAACTTCACTTATCTGTATAGGTCTCACTCACGAGCATTGCCCTGTTTTAACGTCCTCCTTTTCTATGTTTCCTCTGGACATTGATCAGTGGTTGCCGGCAACCCAACTTTTCGTTTTGACATGCCATGCTTATGGAAAAATTACACATAGTAAATATGTATCATTTCGGTTTATGCTGGAGAAAAAGTATGGCCTACGTATGGCAACGGACAGCTGTAGCCCTGGTGACAGCCACGAGAGAAAGCCATATAATTTGAGGAATTAGGCTAAATGGAAATTAGGCCGTTGCGACTTCCATGTCTATGCCATGCCAACGCAGCACGCGCGGCCGGAATGCGAACAGTTGTGTGAGTATCAAGCTGACGAAGAGAGAGAGAGAGAGAGGGGGGGGTGCGTCAACAGTCATTGTTCAGCCTTGCCTCTTAAAACGGAGAGCGGCGAGCGAGCTGCCAGCGGGATGGGAGTGTTGAGGGAGTGGGGTAGACGGGAGATTTTGGTTTGCCGCGGATTGGTCTAGATGCCGTACTGCCGTTTTCTCTTACTACGCAATTAAATGTATATATATTATGTATCAAATACTTAGAGTCACAGTAGTACAGAGCTGATTGTGAGATATCTGTATAGGAACAAGGGAGGAGGGGGGGCAACTGACTCATGGGACATAGCAACTCACAGCAACCAGGGTCTAATGTCCAATAGTATGCAAACGAGGGTCAAGGTTGCACTCTCATCTATTCCGACGCCGGGGTAGTGGGAACGGCAGAAACGGGGCTATTGCGGGCGCGGAGTGACCGCAGTTCACCTTCGAGGCGTCGGTTGGTCCGCCGCAACTGCATCACTTCCCGCCGCAGCCTGTCAATTTCCACGTGCAACTCGTGCTCACGGACCTCGGCGCTCATCTGTACCGTCAGAGCGACGCCGTCAATGACCCGCACAATACGCCACAGCCGGAGGATAATCAGAAGTGAGAACAGCTCACGCTGGCGGCCCTGCAATGCTAGTTCCACCACCAATGATAGCCATACTACTAGGGCGTCGAAGCTATGGATCCAGCCTTCCTTGCCGTATAAAAAATAGGACCACCCGAATACGAGCAGCTTGGCCACCAGTTCCCCTACGAAGGCGATCAGGATAGCCATAGAAAAAAAATGGAGTATCTTGAACCACCAGAGTTGTTCAATGTGCTGGTCGAGGTTGAAGAGACTGAACCCGATTTCGATGAGCACGATGACGAGGTCCATGAGGACCAGGGACAGGACGGCCCAGTGAGCCGTCGGGCTTTCCAGGGCCCGCGCCGCCGCTTGCTGAAGGCCCCGCGGTTCCGGTGACGGGTTCAATAGGCGACCGCTTTCAAGGCCGCTGGCCGACGAGACAGAGGACATGGAGAGCCGCCGGCGGTCGCCGACATTGGCATCGGTGGCCTGCGCTGAGGCGAGATTCGAACCGGTCATGGACGTGGACTACGAAGTGTGCAGGCCAGAGAAGGGAGGGCGAGGGGGAGAGGGAATGGAGGGAATGTGCGAGAGAGTCGAAATAAAGGCTACTTGTTAACCCTCTTCTCCCCCCCCCAGAAAAAAGAAGGCGTGTGCTGCTTGCCAGGGTGCCGACAACGTCAGGGTTTATGGTTGACGGTAGGCAGCGTATCCAAAATGTATACCATACGGGTGGGAGGGCAGGGGCATGAATATGGGTAATGACATTCGGAGTATCCAGCTAATCAGTCAGGGGGAGGGGAAAAGGACTGGCTGGACCTTTTATAGAAACAATATGACGGCCGACTCGGCTTAGGCGATTAGGGGGGCGTGATGCAGTGGGAAAGCAAAGTAAGAAGGGTAGCCCACAATCCCTTGGACGTAGAGATCACACATACGCTTCGCTGCACACTACGGCAGCTTGGCATGGCCTTTAATTATCTGAAAACAAGCAGGCTAGAGTGCACGTCGAAAAGGTCCAAAAACCCGTCAAGGGGACCTTTGCTTTCCACCCACCTACGCTCTCACACACACAAACTCTGTGGTCCAACGTCCACATTTAAGCCCCACTCCCCCACTTCACTCCGAGCTGCGAGCTACTTCGGTTTGCTGCATGACGTGGTTAATCATGTTACGATACTGAGAAGTCAGTTCCTGGATGCGCCCGTCGCGGTAGTCCACCATCTGGCGCAGGTCACGTACGCGGCCTTCGGCGTTCGTGGCCGCCACATCCATGAAAGCAGCCACGACGTCGCCAATCCGCACAAGCCGCAACAGGACCACCAGGGTACCCCAGTGACGGTAGTGCGGATTAGTTGGCAGCACCTCAAACAAGAGAGCCGCCAGCGTGACCGCCGTGTCCACCATATGAATCCCACCGCGCCACTTGTGGCCGTAGTAAAAACGAGGGCGCAGGAAAGTATCATGGCTGCTCTGACCCACAGCATTACCACCACCACCACTGCCGCCACCTCTGCCGTTGCCAGTCTCAGGCCCATCTTCCTCTCCAGCTCGATCGGCGAAGCCTTGTCCGAGGAAATAGGCCTGGGGGCCCCAAGCGAGGATCTCGCCTAGGACGGCCAGGTTGAAGGTGGTGAGGAGGGTCACACTAATGAAGTGGAGGAGCCAGGCGGTTTTAGGGTGGCGGAGGAACCACACCGGGTCGTAGAGGTCCAGAACGATGCGCGTCAGGACCACGGCAGCCTCGATGAGGACTAGAGCGAGCGTCAGGGTGTGGACGACCGGGCGGTCGACGGTCGTACGCATGTCCGTTGGATACTCAGGGTCTCGTCCGCCGGTGATACCCCGGTCACGGTTGCCGCCGCCGCCGCCGCCGCCGCCGCCTCCCCCGGCGGCGGTAAGGGGCGGGTGACCCGGGAGGAGTGTCGTGTGGAGGTCGACGGGTGGTGACGGACTGCGCGGGGAGTGGCCGCCAGTATCCTGGGTGACGTGGGGCGGCGACTGCTTCGGGGACCGGTGCGGTGTAGGCGAGTCGCTCATGGTGAAAATGCGCTATGACTGAGAACGTGTAATGCTGGCGATAGAATACAGGACGAACGGGTTGGCCAGTGGAATTGGATATGCTTAGAGATTCCTTCGCTGATGGACAAGCGACAAGGCGGCAGGACGACATGTGTAAATTTATGTAATTGGTAGTCCTAACGGCCGTGGCCCCCCGTCATCCATGACCGATAACGTCAGGACGCAGTAGACTCAAGCTTTGAGCGCAAACGGAGGTAAAATGATGGAGACAGAGGCCTCCGTTAGTAGTGGTGTGCCGGCCTTGCTCGTGTCACCTCTGATCACCATCCTCCTCGCGCATGGCCAGGTTGCAAGCTCCCCTCCCCATTTGGTGACCGCATTGTGAGACTCCAGAACCCTGACGAGGTAGCCCCAAGGGCCACAAGAACACAATCTGAGCCATAAGGGAGTCGCAAAGATTCCTGGTCAGCTCCAATTTTATATTGGTTATTTACTGCAGTCGGGCAAGAATACGAGGGGGGGGGGATCGGTGGTAGCTGCAGCAATCAAGCTTGACGACCCTGTCCCAATGTTAAACAATTTCCGAGCCCGCTAGCGCCTCGAGCGCCCGCCTGCCGGTCATGGTAAGCACTGCAGGTGTTTACTGATGGGCTAACAACCTACCTTACCACTCAAGGGAGGCGTAGTGGGGAGGGGAAGAAAAAGTGTACCTTTCGGTCGGACCGAAGGCTGCTGTCACCGGCCCTACCATACCTTTTACACTATTTCCTGCGCTATCCCCGTAGCTTGCATTCCCACCCCTAACCCATTTTCCCTCGACATGCCCCCGAAGCGCAAGGCTAACGGCAGAACCACTCGCGGCGTCGATGGGGCTGCCACGGCTTCCACTTCGCCCGATCGAAAGTCATCCCGAGTGGCCGATCGTTCCGATGCAAAGCCCAGCCCGGGCTGTACCCCGGCACTCGAGGCATACACTCTGCATTCTTTAGCCAAACCCATCGCATTCCGAACCAGTCAGGCCTCACTAGCAACCTTCTTTAAGGCTGGCACAGGGAAGAGTAAGGATAGCGTCAAGGACACGAACCCAGTGGCCACAGCCGAGGGTGACAATCCGGCCGACGGTATCGAGTGGCTGCGGGCCGGGTCGCTGATTCTAGGCCTCCATGGATCCCCCAAGTCCTCAGGCAAGGTGGCCTTCTTTGATTTGGTAAGTCCGCTACTGTGTAAGAAACCGATCACCTCCGTTGGTGGCGGGAGAATGAATAGCAGGTGCTACATGACCGGCCCTTGTTACATTTAATGCGACTTACTAATTCCTTGGTGACCCCGAGCCATTACATTACCCCTATCCTATCTGGACACAGGATCAGACACTAATCACGGTCAAAGGCAACCACCGATTCTCAAAGAACGCCGACGACTGGCAGTGGCTGTTCAAGGACGTCCCCGAGCGACTGCGAAAGCTCCACAGCGAAGGGTGAGTCCTAGATGCCCTGGATCACATGAAAATAATTTTGGGATCCTCAGCGAAGTACACCGTTGCCAGTTGAGGGGCGGCAGCCACGCCGTAAGCCAGCCTGCATACTAACTCCATCCTTCGCCATATATCATTCCCCTCTCCTTACCCAGTTACAAGATCGTAATCATAACCAACCAGATGGGTCTGCGCAAGGCTTTTGACAAGGGCAACACAAAGGGATTCACCCAGTTCACCATCTTCCGTGATAAGTTGAACCAGGTAGCCGCCTCGTTGCAACTCCCCTTCCAGCTCCTGGGTGCTATCGCGCCGGATCTGTACCGCAAGCCTAACGGCGGCATGTTTCATTTTTTCACCTACTACCTGAACGACGGCGTCCCGGCCCGACTGGCCGACAGCTTCTACGTGGGGGACGCTGCCGGCCGTGCAAACCACTGGAAACCCGGTGTGAAGGCTGACCACTCTGATTGTGACCGCAAGTTTGCTGCCAACCTCGGATTACCTTTCCAAACCCCGGAGGAGCACTTCCGCGGGGAGGCCCCGGCGGATTATCAGTATCCGGGTGAATTTGATCCGTCCACATTCCCGGCCCCGCCGCTATCGCTAACCTCCGACGGGCCCGGTAGTGACACGACCTCCGGCACCTATCCACGGTGCTGCACCGCGGAGACCCTCAAATTGCGCTCCGGCGACTCGCCCGAGGTGATTGTGGCGGTAGGGTTTCCGGCGAGCGGTAAATCGACCCTTGCCTGTCGGGTAATCGAGCCGGCTGGTTACGTCTACGTGAACCAGGACACTTTGCGCACACGGGCCAAATGTGTCGAGGCGGTGCGTGCCGCCCTCGCCGCCGGTCGATCCGTGATTGTTGACAATACCAACCCGGAAGCCGCCACCCGTGCCCACTATATCGACTTGGCGCGCGCCGCCGGCTGTCCCGTTCGCTGCCTTCATTTCACCGCTCCCTTGGCCGTCGCCCGACATAATAGCCGGTTCCGCGCGTACGGTCGGCTGGAGCCGCGCGAGTTCATTGTGCGAAACGCTTTGGCCGCAGAGGTAAGTGTTCAGGGTAACCAATTGGGGATAATCGGGAGACGATAGCTTTAACTTAGAACATGTCCATATCGGCAGACGATTAGAGATTAAGGGTGCAGTGCACCTCTCCCATAATCCTAGAAATTGCTACCGATCCACTCTGACCGGGGGGGTTTTGTTCTTTATCTCATGATGTAATTAACTTGACCTCTACTTGTCACTGCCCTCCCCCCTCCCCCAGCTTGACCACCTTGAAGAGCTACCAACCACAATACCCATGGTGGTCTTCCACACGTTTAACAGCCGTCTCGAACCGCCCACTGCTGACGAAGGTTTTAGCGAGGTCCTTCCCCTCAACTTTCACCTTCACCCAGAATACTGGGGGGCCGAGGCGCCGACCATGCTAGCCAAGTGGCGGTGCTGGCACGAATGATGCATTAGGTTGTGGGTGCCAGGGTCCCCACCCCTAGGCCACTAACGGCACCCTTCGCCAACTCACTGACGTGCTGCGAAGCTGTTGTTTTTGTACACAGTGGGCTAAAGTTGATTAGTCCGGTCGCTGATAGCGTGCTCGCCTTGCCTGGGCCAATGTTAATCCGGGTCCGATTAGCTTGGCATTTCTTTAATTTAAGGAGCATCGACCGATACATCATTGGATCGCTAAAGCCACTTATTTCGAATATATTATGTCAACGAATTAGTTATGGAGGCACACCCGACATTTATTTTCCTATATAGATGAAGTACACCACTCGTAGCATGTGGAACCAAGGAAATATAGACACTTGATCTCGTAGGTGACATCTGGTACCATCATTATCGAGCATTCCTAAGTATAATGCATTTCAAAATCGGAGCCGCCTCACGTAGTGTACGGGAAGGTGTTATATTTCTACCACACTCAAGTTCAAGATGTCAGCTTCTGATACTATGCACAATGCATGCATCGGATGGTATTTTTACCTGGCGTTGCAAGGCCGTTAAGTTCTATAAGGAGCCAGCCATCGTGCTGGGCCATACATCTTCTCAATCCAACGCCTTATGTAATCAGTCAGCCTAGATTTCATTCAGACCATGCCTCCCTTGAATATTACCTCTGGCCAGGCCGTCCACGGGACACCCTTGGGGTATTTGGTGTGATGTGCGGGCTTTAGAAGGGTTGCCGCTCGAACGGATTAGGGAGTTGGTGCAACCAGTGAGCAAGAAAAGTGGTAAAGGCTAATAATAATAATAATTCACGGGCAATTGTTGTGTGGTAGGAGGAGGAGGAGGAAGGGAGGGGGTTATCTGGAGACTAAAATAGTTGTCAGGCCAAGGGAGGGCACGCAGTGTGAAGTAAGATAAATGCGAGGCAGCTGGGTCGCAGTGACGCTCAGCTTATGGAGAACAGGGGAGTGAAGTATCCGGTGCCACGGTCGAAACAGAGTATCGGGCTACCTAAAGCAAGCTAATAAATTAGTGAGGATGGCTGTAACTGGTCCTTTTAGAGATAAAGAAGACGAGGATACAACATTGAGCAGCTGATTGGAGGAGAATGATGGGTGGTTGGATATTCGAAATTCGTGGAGTTAATGCATAACCTGGAGAAAAGAATATGTCAGCGGTCAAAAAAAGAAATGCCCAATGTTCGTCGAGTACCTGGGAAGCGCCTAGCGAAAGCTGATAATCAGCCTTTGGACGATTTAGTGCATTAATAGAGTTTCATACTAATACGGTACAAATAGCTAACCATCAGCCGTTAGGATAGAGACGGGGGCTACCCCAAACATGGCTGTGACTGCGAAGGCCTGCCTTTCTATAGTTACGATCTGTTGATATGACTCCTTGTTCCATAGTCGTCATTCCTTCCGTAATCGTTCCTTCCCGCCTTTAGCATATCCCCCATAAGTAACGTTATCCGAGCACCCTTCCTGGTCTGCTGTACTTCGATCCTATCTGACAGGAACCTCCACCGCCTATTCCTTAGGACTTCCATCAAGTAAACTCGTCTTCATGATTCCACTGCAGCCACGCTGTCTCCCTCTCTCGCCTCGGCATCGGCCCCGTCTCGTACGGTCGTCCTTGGCAGAGTTCGTCCCGATTAAAGCTGTAGCCGCTACGGAAGATTCTGGCCATCCGCCAGGTATATATGAACCTCTGGGATCGCTACTCAGTAAATGACATCCTACCATTACGCAACAAGCCCCCATTAATCCGTACTCATTTTTTAGTAAGCATTGTCTCTTCCTGCTTTGGATTCACCCATATGTAACTTAGGCCGGACCAGGAATGTAAGTGTGTGTTTATCATGGGTATTTCACGTATGGAAGGGCTATACATTACAGTGGAGGTGTTTCATATGAGACGCGAAGGCAAGTGGATAGCAAACTTTTTGGAATGGCCTCCGGGATGGATCAAATGGAGAGAGTGTTGCCCGGTCAGGATGGCCGTAAGGAGACGTGATGAGTAGGGCAATTCATGAGGAATAATGGGGGAGACTTAGAAGAAAAGGCGGGCATGTGGCTCTGCAGAGCGTCTGTCGGTATATAGCAAGTGTTGGTGGGGATGAGGATGAATCTGTCGACGAAAAAAAACACATACACACATGAGAACAATAATAACAAAAAACGGTGAGGCTAGATGAATGCCTTGTGGTGAAAAACGGGGGACGTGTCAAACTGGTGTGGGGGGGGGCTCCCCAGTGGTGTGATATCAACGAGAGATAACGGAGGGGTTGCGCTCTGGAGAGTGGTGGGACGGACTTGACTTTTGAGGCTAGTCGTCATTGTGATCAACAGCCAGGAAAGCGCGGCGGGGGGAGGCACGACAGACCCGGCACCACTATGGCACCCCGTAAACCTAAAAAATGGTACAGCAGTTGGTATGGTTATCCTCGTGATTAGCGTTCCGACGTGATAGGGAGGCACGCCGGCGGGCCTCGGAATAATACACTTCCTTAGCGGTGAGCCGCGAGGGTGGTGTCGACGAACCGTCGGGCGAGGGCATGGCGGAGTTATGGCCGGGTTCGGTCCAATTGGGGCCCATCCCAAACCACTTGAGTCCAAAGCGGCTCCCGTGGCCACCATCGTCGCTCTTCGTCTTGGCGCGGAGCGGACGGGTGAGCGCGGTTGGGTACCGCAGCGTTCCACCGGAGCCCTGCCGCTTACTGTCTCCCTTCCCTTGGCCCGACGCCCCGCTGCTGGAGGTCTTCTTGGCCTTGGCGGCGGCAGACACGCGGTACCGCCGGACCTGCCGCACGGTCTCGTGGAAGGCCTCGTCCACGTTGGTCCGGGTTTTCGCCGATGATTCCAGAAACATGGCCTGGAACTTGGTAGCTAGCTGACGGCCCTCCTCGGTTTCCACCTGCCGCAAGTCGGCTAAATCACACTTGTTGCCGACAATGACGATCGGAGCCGAAGCGACATCCTTCACCCGTAGGAGTTGCTCGGCGAGCAGCTTGACCTCGTCAAAGGAGGACCGCGAGCTGACACTGTACACCAGGAGGAACCCATCTCCGGCCCGAATGTATTGCTCACGCATCACACTGTATTCCTCCTGGCCTGCAGAGTCGAGGACGTCAAGGGAGGCCTCCTCGCCGTCAATGTCGCAGGCCTTCATGTAGGAGTCTGGAATTGGTAGGTGCGGAGAAAGACAGGGGGGGCAACCGATTACTATTAGTATGCAGGCCAGTTATGAATAAGCGGCGGCCGGCAGTTGGAGTGATTGGGTGTCAAATTGGCAGCATGGCACGGCCGACCGCTCGGGCTGCCGCAGGCCAGGAAAAAAGGAGGGGGCCTTACCTTCAATGGTCGGGTCATACTCCTCGATAAAGTACGAGCGTACGAACCGGATGGTCAAGGCGGATTTACCAACACCTGGGACAAAGCACGAGCGGGTCCGCCGGGCAGGGGTGGGGTAGGAAAAGAATGAAGGTGAGAAGCAGTGGAAGGGTTAGAGAATGCCAGCAAATCTTGCGCGGACCCCTGGCTTGAAGGGGGAAACGACTTGGGGAGGGTGGCTCAGTGGGTCGATTGACCAGGCTACAAGGCGCTATAAGTCGACCCCTTCTAGCCACCCAGCGACGCCCGGGTAAGCGTCACTCGGCGCTCCGGACTCTCGGGCTTGGCTGGAGCCTGCGAGTCGAGTGTACGAAGGGAGAACGGCGGCACGGCGTGGCAGACTGCACGGGCCAGCCATACTTACCACCAGCGCCGAGCACGACGACTTTATACTCCCGCGGGATCTGGTTCGGCTTGACCGGCATGGTGTGGGCCGCGGACTGAAGGCGGAGGGAAGGCGCTTTATCCTGGGTGCGCGGGGGTTCCGGTCGACAAGGTTGGGCCGGACAGGGACGTGGCGGTGAGACGGGTAAACAACGACGGTGCCCAGAGAAAAACCGAACACGGTCGGGGATAAAAACAAGCGGGCGGTGCGAAAGTGGGGAGGTGCAGATTTGTACGGGCGGGCGGGCGGGCAGGGTGGTCTTGCAGACGTGGCCGAGGGATCGCTAGGCTCTGGAATAGTGTTGATACTCCGAGAAGGGATGAGGGACACGGGCACACGGTGGACAAAAGCAGAGAGGGGGAAAGTTGGATTACCCGACCGGGGCACTAAAGTTTGCGCGGTCAAGGGGATTGGTAAGAAAAAACGCGTTCCCGGGCTAAAGGAAATGGGTCTACGGCTCTCGCAGGGGAACAGAGGGTTGGACGTAATAAAAGCAAACGGTGGGTGGAGGAAGCGTGGACGGCCTTATTAAAGCCCGCGTGTCTGCAATAACGAAGTTGGAAAAAACGGCGAACTAGACCTCACAAGGTAGGAAACAGCGAGGATCTTGAGAGAGAAGGGGGGCAATACGAGTTAGGGTCCGGGCAGCGAAAACAAAGCGAACCACTCGGGGCCGACGGCGCTCGTGGCGCAAGCGCAGGTTGAGCGTGTAGAGACGGAGGGTAAGGCTTGGACCGCCAGCTGGCTTTGCACTAGGCGAGCAGTCGGCGTTGTCTAGGAGGCAAGAGGCGCAGGAGGAGAGGTGGTGGAGGGAAGGGGGCCAGAATCACAACAACTGAAGCAAGCGCCGAGCGTCTGCGTTCAGTATGCAATGGCCTGGACAATGCTTAGCAGAGCACAGGAAGGCCAGAGTGAGAAGCACGTCGAACTGGGCTACTAGGGTGATTTCGGGGCTAGGACGAAGTGTGGGGTTGGTGAGTCGAAAAAGAGGGAGACGAGCGCAGGGGAGTGGGATGGGCGCTGTCAACAACTTTATAAGCCACCAGGAGTACCCATTGTCGGGCAGAAGGACCACGGAGGATCAAGGGTGATGAGCATCGACGTCAAGTGTCCGACGAGGCCCCGCTATGCAAACGACTAGTGCTTAGAAGCCCGCCACTAGCAGCTAACGAGAAACGGGGGGGACCAGGGAGTAAGAAGCTATTTTCCCCAGCCTTGCGTGCAAAGAGGGTGGACGGAGAGGCGGTGGCTAAGTGCAAGGGACCGGGGGTGGGATGGACTGGACGACCAGGTATCGCGCCGACAGAGATGCAAGGCGGAAAAAACACACAGTGGTAAGGAAATGAAGGGAATGGGACGAAGATCCAGACAAGATGGACTACCAAATACAGCAGTCTGTTGGGGCTACGGTATAGCCAGAGACAGCGTGCATTGGAGATGGCGGTGTGGGGTAAAAAAAACAGCTGGGGTAGTGGAGAACCGGTGGGGCATGTGGTGTAGCCGAGTTGAAAAGCCAATCCGTTGGCTGCTCGCAAGAGCAAAAATTAAGCGGGCTGGCTACCAAGGCCGTGGTGGACGAGGGGTCGGAACCCATCCCTCCGACTCCAGACAGCCATAGAAACCTGTCGCTTGGTCATGGTAGGCACGCAGCTTCCATGCCAGTGAGGCCATGGTCGATAAAAACGATCCAAGGGCACTCCGTCGTGAGTCTGCCTGCCATGCATACCTACCATACAACCTACATATCTTCTAAATGGTGTGCATGCGAATCCGTCCTATTTCGAGCCTAGTGTCGAGTGGGCATATCTCCTCACCATTCCTGCTCGCTTTGCCAGTAATCGGGTTCGCCTGGTGGACTGAAGGGAGGTAAGTCCGATTGGATCTAAGCGCGCATTGCTGAGTAGGAAACCTTTTGAACTGACACTTGGCTACCCGATACCACATTCAAGGGAAATGGCTCTGCACGGAAAGGCTCGAGGATACCAAATCTCATTTGAACCGCGTAACAGGGGAGAGGGAGTACGGTCCTCCTTTGACCCTGTCGAAATTCGTAGTTTTTATCTCTCCTTGGCTCAGCCTTCGATATCCAAAATTAATGCTCGCTAGTGCTCTGAAGTACGGCGTTAAAGTGCTGACCAGAGATGGAAGGATTGCCGGGATTGCCTGGCTGATGAGCACTAATTTTTACTGATGAACGTTGCGCCTGCCGCACCCCTTTTCCTCACTCGGAAGTCCGCTTAGATAGGTCGGTATGGAATCGGAGTTGGTGTTGGGCCTGGCCTGTCCTTCGCGAACCAGTCAGCCATCGGCAAGCGCATGCTTTAAAACCAGGTGGTTGAGTAAGGGCAGCGTAGACGACACATTGGTGCGGCTTGAACCGAAAGGGGTAAATTCACTTCACCTGAACCGAAAGGGGCGGGGCACGGTCATAACCTAATGAACAATAGCAAGAAGCAGACCGGCCAACGACCCAAAACGCCCGCCTATTAAGCTCCTTGTACTCACCCAAGCCCAACCCAAATGTTTAAGGAAGGCATATGGCCCAGACGTCTCACTGTTGCCCACAATTGTTATGGATGTACTCTCCGATCCTTAAATACATGGAGCACGACGTATACGCCAGAAATACTCGCAACCAACAAGGTAGGCATGGTTTCTTATCATGCGGGCTTGCTGCGACCAGCCTGTTCGGTGAGACCTACAGACGGTATGGTGGATTGAGTAAACCACATTCTATGTAACCATGCTCGTCTCACAAGTTGGACAAGGTAGAGCGCATGAGGGTGCCATATTTGGACTACCTATAGGTAACGACACCAGCCATTACAAACGCCCTCTGGCTGGAGGAGACATGGAACTGGGCCTACATCACATGGAGCGAATGAGTGCTACTCCTCGGGAATGGTGACTGCCTTTAAACCCCAGGTATCTTCCGATTGGACCGCGGACTTCAAAGGGGGTGCGAACTGCCTGCGCTGAACGGTCACCTGCGCAGGTTTTATGAAGCCGGAAAATGAGGGTGGGAACCAGATTGTAGCATGCCTTTCGCAGTCATCGGAACCCTGCGCCACCCTAGTGTAGTAAACCTCTTTACGGTCTGTGGGTGGATCTGATGGTTTAGGTGGGCTGCCTCTCCTAAGTTGGCAGCGCCTGCGGCGGCTCTGTGGAGCCTTCGATGACAGTCCCCCTCCCCTCTCCATCAACCTTTGCCCTCCCCTTACCGATGACGACAGCCCCACCCAGCCTCTCCCGTCCTGCGCCCGGACCACTCCGACTTTGCCTCCTCACCAGCCTCCCATCCGCATCGCCTACCCTCGGCCCTAAAGCAAGCCGGACCCGGCCGCTGCCTTGGACTAGCACATTAACAGCCATTCCGTTCAACCTAACCTCACTTCCCCGCGTCCCCTTACGCCTCGCCTGTCGCGCTTGGAGAAGCCCATTCCTCCTACGGACACCTTCACCTTATTATAACGCTGATTCGCACATCTCCAAGAGACTGTCCCTGGTGATTCCCAGCTACATTACGCGGCGGACTTTCCCTCATCCCTCAACGCACCGCAGTCGCTCATTCCCCTCACTTGGCCCCTGCCCTGCCTCAAGAGAATAGCCGCACCACCACCCTTCGCTGCGCACTCTTCTTCGCTTTACGTTCTTCCTGCTCCCGAACTTGACGCCCCGGCCCGTATCGCATAGACCCGCTCGCTTGCCCTCAGCAAGGTACGTACTCGTCCGCGTACGTTGGCTGCAAATTACCGGCTTGCCTGGCGCATTTCTCCTACCGGCCCCGTCCTTTCTCAACAACCTTACCTGTGCAACCCCTCCCCGCTCTATTCTCGCCATCGGCCACCTCTCTTCGACATATTCTACTTCCGCCACTTACCGCCTTAAGCTTTTCAACCCACCTACACCTCGGCATCCCGCATACAGCGACCTGTTGCGGAATCCTGCGCCGTACCTTACCCACTGCCTATTGCGCAGACCTTGGCTTCACCACGATCCGCCAAACCACATTCTCCGCCCGCCCTCAACTCCAAGATTAGCCTATTCTAGCCCCCCACGGCCCCATCTGTCGCATCAGGGTCCTAGCAAGTCTCCCCTCCCTTTACCGTCGCGCCGACGGCGTACCCGCCTTTCCTCTTTCGCCGTGCCGGCCCCTCGGCCTACCAAACTCCCATCCCCGCCATGCCCAGTGTCAAGGACGTCAGCCGAGGCATTATCAGTCTCCTGGCGACCTACGATACTGAATGCACTAAGCAACTTTCGACTCCGGCCGACTCGAACACCACCGCTACAGCCGCGACGGCCGCTAGTCCCGAAGCCGACAAGTTTGTGCTGCGCTTCCTCGACTCGCCCGAGTTTTACCAGCACGTTGAGGTTCTCGAAAACTATGCTCGCCAACACCCGGCCATAGCTGGCCCCGTGACCTTCCCAACCGCCGCCCTGGCCCCGGACGCCGCGCACGAAGCCCCGGCGTCAAGCCATGCCAGTGGCATCGAACATCCAGTCTTGCGTGCCAAACTCCTCGCGTCAACTGTGGCTGAGGATTCCGAATCACCCGAGTACCTCAGTGCGGGTGACCGGCCCGAGGCTGCTGCCTGCAGCATGTCCACGTCGAGCTTGCGACGCAGTCAGAACAACCATAGCCAGGCCACCGCCGCCATATCTAACGTGAGCGCTATCGCCACCCCACGCAACCTGTCGCCGCACACTGACCAGCTAGGCGCGTGGGGGTCCACAAGCGGTCCCACATCGCCCAGTAAGCACGTTACCACCCCGGCACCCGCTACCCGCGAGCGGCCCGCCTCAGACCATATGGAATCTTTAGCCGCTGCCCTGTCCAGTACCGTCCACCATCACCACCCGCTGACGTCCCAGCTCTCGCCCCACGGCTCACCGCTGCTCACGGCGACAACTTCCCGCCACCTCCATAGCAATAGCGGTATCCAATTACGGACGGGACGACCTTCGGACCCCGAGCTCAATTCATCGGCCTCGCTCACCAACCTCACCAAGGCCGCCGGGCGCACCTCCGAGTTGATCTACCAAGATGCCTTGCGCCGCACGGCAGATGACGGAGGGGACGCCTACGTCCTGTCAACTGAGCTCCTGCAAATGTTCAAGACTACCATCCTGCCCCTTCTGTACAACGGCAGTGAGCAGCTAGACAGCCGTTTGGCTACCCTGCTCCGGTCCGGCCGGGCCGGCGAGGCAGCTTCTACCCCACCAGCCATAGCCACATCCGTCGCATCACCTTCCCGAGCCACCTCATCGTCCTCGGTTACGTCTATTCCGCCTAAAAGCGGTCAGGTCACGTCCGCGCCGGTCGGTGTGAAGGAAATGGTGGTGGTGAACAACAGCCCACTCGATAAAACCGTCATCTTTTTTCGCGCCTTTTCTCACCTTCTTCCAGCCATCGGAGGCCAGCGGTTCATGCTAGACTGGTGGGAGAATGTCTTTATTCCCATTCTGGCTCTCCCCAACAACCAGCGTATCCTAGAGATTGAATGCCGTAACATCATTCTCAAGGCGCTACAACCGCCCGCCCTCGCCCCGGCCGACAG